>VXBW01003162.1:790021-842861 GCA_013400375.1 Thinocorus orbignyianus | reverse complement strand
AAAACAAACCCCAAAACCCCAAAACAACCAAAAAACCTCACAACAAATTGGAAAAATGACTGAATGACTGCAGTTTAGTGAAACGAGAGAGGGATTGGCCTCCATCAATACTGGAAAAATGAAAATCCAAGCTATTAGTTTTCTTCTTTTGTCTCATTTTTGAGGAGCTCACTAATGTAATATATCTCAGGTGTTGTTTAAATATGGTGGACTACTAATAATCTCTTTAGTCAGAGTCTCTCAATCTGAAGAGCTGATATACAGATGGCATTTATTTACAGAGTTGGCTATTGATGTGAGTTTCCAGATGGTGCCATATCAGGTCTTTTCTTAAGTGATCTTTCAGAAATTTGTCTGTTTAAATTGTACAGATTTCTTAGAAGACCTTGTTCTTTACAGCAGTTAAAACTCATAGATAGAGCAATGAGCAGGTGGATTTTATGCACATAGAAAAGATTCCAATTTTTAACAGAGGCTATAGTGCTGTATTGTTTAATCTTCCCTGATTTACAATTTTTCAAACGGAAGAAGTTTTTTAAAAAATGACATAAAAAGGTATATCTTTTGGAATCAAAGAGAAGGGATGAGTTTTGTTGTGGTTTGTTGTTTTTTTTTTTTTCTTAGAATACACATTATGGATCTGGGCTTTGAATAACTTTCATTATATACTTGACTCCACTAAATCTGCATGTGCCATATTACATATAAACAGGGTTTTCATAATCATAGGTGTTAACTCAGTCTTTTAAGGACTATGACATTCTGTGTGGTATATACTGAAACATCGGAAAGTTCAAAATCACGACAGGCTGGAATTCATAGTATGAAGGCACACATAAAAGTGTTCTGAAAAGCTAAATTTTAGGAGCACAGTGTTGTCCTCTTCTGATGCCAGTCAAAGAGCTTCTACAGATCTAAACTCCCAGCTTGATGCTGAAAGACAGCTGATAATGAATTCCCTTAGCACATGCTAGGAAGTTTGTGTCCCATCCTCTGGGACATGTATATGTGGGTCCTACATCCCACAAATGTATTTTTTCTTGTGACCAAGGACTTGCTAACTAACAGGACAGCAGAAAACAGGTTGGGATGAAGAATGCATAGTTCTATGCCCATCGTTGAGGAGGCTCGGTGAAAAAAAGGACAATATGAAATGGGAATGGACAAATACAGTCTTCACAGACAATTTACATTCACTAAAGACAGAAGCCAGAAAATAAGCTAGCTAACAACACAGAACTGCAACATGGTTAAGCCTTGTTCTAACGTCTTAACTTCTATCAAGATAATCTTAACCAAACCACAAATTAGGCTACATCCTCATCCTTCTTGACCCCACAGCTCTCTTCAAACCAGACAGTGTAAGTTGACTTTCTTCAGTTCCGTGACTCCACGCTCTTCTTCCTTTCCACCTTACTGATTTCTTTTCCGATCTGCCCTTTCATGATTCTCCTCTTCACCCAACCCTCTGTCAGGATTACAAAGTACTCTGTTCCTGAACACCTTCATTTTGTTTCAGGGTCATGTGAACATCAAGATGCAATTTTGCTGATCAGCTTCCTGTGGGTCAGGAAACAGGCCCTATCTGATGCAGGGCCACCGCTTTGTTTTTTAACAGACAAACCTCTGGTTTACTGTCATCTTTTTTTTTTTGAAGATGTCTGTCAACAAATACCTACTTGAGTGGTGTCCAAACTCATAAAATGAGTATAATTTTTGATAAAATCAAGATAACATCTCACAAATTCTTTAATGTAAGATATCTGATTATCAGACATTAGGGTGAATGAAGGGTTGCATGACATTTTATATGCTCAAAATCAAAGCACCACAGATTTTTGTATATATATTCTTATAAATATCTTAACTGATTTTTCAGAGATGTAAAACAAAAAACAACACTTACGATCAGCTGTGATAGCCAATGAATGTAACAATTTCATTGAATCCTTTGTATTCAGAAAATATAGCGAATAGTTTGTCTAAGATATCTCCTAGAAGGAATATTTCTGAAAGAATTAAGCCAAATGGCAATGCAAATTCCAAACGATAAAAGCATACTGAATTCCAGAATCTGTTCTTCTTCTTTATATTCAGCTCAATCCAGCAGCGCATTTTTTTCCCTTCCATAAACTTTTACCAAGACAATTCATAATTTTTAACATAACTGCCTAAAGCCTTTTAGGTGTAAATCAGTAAGCAATGAATTGAGGTGGAAAAGTAGCTTCCTGTGACAGATGCGTGCTTGAAAATTAGGTGATAATAGGTAGAATGGTATTAAGAAGACTAATGACATACGATAACAAGCCTGTCTAATTTTGAGGACTTAATTAAAGCAGAGCTGCTGTGATGCTGGTGTAATTATTAAAAGAATATCTGGCTTTCTGTCAGATCAAGCTGCTGTTTCAAAATAAAATAATCTAGACCTTTGAAAAGCTCTAGATCCTAGCAAGTTCTATGTATATTTTAACCTACTTAAATACTTTGGGTTGAAAGTGTATCAATGGAATGGATCACAAAAAAAGAGGTACTTCTGAGATACTCCAGAGGTGCATTGTGTATTGAGTCCTTGTCATTCTGCCATACACTATAAGCAGGATTGTACGAATGATAAAAGAGCTGGAAAAATAACTAACTTCAAAACCCACAACATTTTATTATGCTCAGCTCTTTCCCACTGAATTATATTTGCAACTGCATCTAGCTCCATATGCTATTTGGCCAATACGTGTTAGACACCGGGAGACTAGTGTACGAAGCAGATTTCTCCTTTGCACTGCCAGTGAAAGACTACATACTCCCTTCAGTTAGTCATTTAGAGCATGGGCTTAGATTATCTTAAAAAACTTAGAGAAGTTGAGGATGCCCTGTCTCTGGAAGTGTTTTAGGCCAGGCTGGATGGGGCTTTGAGCAACCTGGTCTGGTGGGAGGTGTCCCTGCCCATGGCAGGGGGCTGGAACTTGATGATCTTTAAGGTCCCTTCTAACTCTAACCATTCTATGATTCTATGAAACCATGATCTAGAAACATGAGTAGCTGTTATGAGTTCCACATTGTTCCTCTTTCCAGTCTGTTCCCGATGTCCAATCTTTCCTGGAGGCTCAAATATAAGTCATGAGTTTGAAAGGATACCGTTATGGCTGGCCTCAGTTCCCAGAAATTTTTGCTTGAAAACTGCTAGCTAATTCAAATACAGCATTTTTCCTGCATCTCCCATCTCTCTGATACATTTTCATGCTCAACGTCTACTTCAGTACTTGCACTTTCTCCTTCAGAACCTGCACTTTCTCCTTTTCACTCCCTCTTCAATATCTGTTTACTGCCTTGGTTTCCACTTCATGGCAACCTTAATAATTGCTGTGCTTAAGTAACTCAGGCACTATCTCTCTTTGGAAAATGTTAGAATGTGCAAGATCTGCCTTGGGTAACTTTACTCACAAGTCCTAATGTGACCCTTTTCTTTTCCTCCTTTGGTTTCCTTATCCATAAGGAGCAAATTTTTGCACCCTGTCTAATCCCACGGATACCTTTACACAGTGGTGGATTTTCTTTGTCAATTAAATCCAGGTTTAAGATGGTTTTTAAAAACAACTCACCTGTTGAACAGGAACAGTGCAGACAGAGTGTTCTGCATGCCTCTGCAATAGGAAAAGCTAGGTGTGCTTGGTATCTTACTGCAGGTCCAAACCTCACATCATCAGAACAAATTAGTGGTAGAAAAGCAAACATATTACAGAGCAGCCCACAACATAATGTTTTGTTTAATGCTCATAAAAAATTATATGCTCACCTTATAGTTGCTTTACAGATGGACTAGCAGCAAAAAATTTGGAGAGAAAGAATAGTGGGGTACAACATATTTATGCCCACACTCAAGCCTGCCACTAACCTTGTAAGGCAGAGATATCTTCTCTTCTCTATTTTGCTTTGCAGTATTGCCATTAAATGGCCTAAAGGTTTTAAGGACAAAATAGGATATTATAAAAACATCTCAGATAAACTGATCTAAAATATCTCAAATGCAGCTGCTTAAAAGATAATATAAATTATATTATTGTCTAATTCAAATTAAGCGAAATTCACCAGTGGAGAGAAAATTGCTTTTCCCTTATCCCTATACAAAGCAATAAAAAAAAATTAATGGCAGATGGTATGTGAACTATTAGTCATTTGGATAGTCATTCAAAATCTATTTTAATCCTTTCAATTGTGTTTTTTTCCTTCCAATCGCTGTTATATCTTTCCTAGTTATTTTAGCGTTTCCCTTTCCAGATAATAACCAGAAATGTACATATAAATATGGTCTTGGATTTTACAGAAAGTTTGGTTCAAATTTGATTGTATGGGTACCATAATATTTATAGCCAAAGAAGCAAAGGGACAAAATGGACATTTTACATAGGCCAGAGAAATAATCTAGAAGTGGTTTTCTGTCTTTAGAGTTGGTAGCCTAGAGGTAATGGGAGTCATACCTCCTAACCACTAGATGTACAGTGATTCCACTCCAACATACTGCTTTGATAGTTTCTGTTTACTCTGGATTTTGGATTAATTTATCCAACACATTATAAAAAACATCCCCTTAAGGTATCCTCCATTTTCAGCTTGTCAAACATTGTTCTGTCTTCACACACTGTCCTTCAGACATACACTCCTCACCCTTTCAACACTTTACACAGGACCTGTACATCCCAATTTATTCTAGCACTGTGTTATGTTAAGGCATCTTGTTTTCAGCATCAGCATCAGTAATAATAGCTCCAAGGAGAGCATGATTTAAAGGCTGCTGTTGAGCACGAAAAGATTGCACAAATTAAGTTTCATGAGTTTCAGAAAAACAGCAGAGAGTCTTCTTTATTATTTGCAAAATTAGTTTTCAACAGTTGAATTAAGTAAAAATGACAAAACCAAATTCTTTAATCGCTCATGTTTTACAAGTTTTCTCTTGCACTGCTTAGCATCTTTTAAACCCTCAAGTCAAATGAAATCTCGATCTATTATTCCCCAACGTGTTTTTACACACCTTGCTTTTCTCGTTTCTCATTCACCTGTTCTTACATCTGAAAAATGAACTGAGAGGATGTGCTCTCCATACATCCGTTTGTTTGTGTTTTTTTTTCAAAAATAATTACAATTCCTCCTAGTTTGTTGAAGTCATGCAAAAAAAAAAATCTTTTTGTGGTGGTCTTTGAGATCTAGTGATACCAGCTTCTATTCCATTCTTTCTGTGCCACATGAAATGCCACCACAATTGATAGTGTATGCTTGCTTGTGGAATAGGCAAAAGATTAGGAACCAATATTGAGAAGAAAGAGCTTCCTATAAGAAATCGGCTTTATATGTCCTGGTTCAGGAAGGATTGAAAATTGGTGAGTAAAGATCAGCCAGAATTGCCATGTTTTGAAACTTTTGAAAGGCCAGACAGTACGGACTGAGGACAATTCCTGGTTACTGGCTGTTCCAATAATGACACAAGATGGGATACCGAAGACTTGCTCTAACCCCGCTGTAGGATACTTAACACAGTGGAATATCGAGATGGAGGAGAAGTAGCTTTTTGCTTTCCAGGGGTTCATAGGTGAGCTGATGTAGAAATACACTTTTTAGTTTAAACTAAATATTGATTTCTTCTCCTTAAGTACTTCTCTACTGGGCAGAACCCATTTGCTTTCCAGACCAAAAATACTATTGAAAATACTGGAAATTGTCAAAATTCCCAGAAGACACCACTGGAAAACTGTGAAGCTGCAAGGGGCTTGTAGGTTCACAAAGACTTTACAGCTCACTTGAAATCAGAGGACATCACAAATTCCATAACACCTGTAATGGGAGGCATTTTTTGGCCTTCTTTTAGAGGTGAGGAGGAAGGTCGGTCAGTGACTTGCTTAAGCAAAAGGAAAAGGGGGAGCTACTAGAAAAATCCTGCGTTTACTTCTCTTGTATTTGCAAAAGGAAGATATCTTAAAAGATTTCTTCTTCTAGGTAAAATTACAATGAAAATTAAAATTTCAGAAGGAAATCAGAATGTAAGAATACCTTTCTGTTTCAGAATACTGAAAAAAATTCCTGTAACTTTACCTCCCTGTTCCAAATGCAATTAGTTTTCTGTTGCTTCATAAAGTCTGCAAGTACCCTCACCCCAGAAGCTATTAAAGAAAGCAGAACAGCTATATAAGATAGACACATGATGAAACAACTCTCGCGGTCAGTTGCAACTAAAATAATTTCTCTATGCAAATCTAGACATCCTGTTTATCTCCGGCAACAATTTCACACAGAAAATGGAAAGACAGAATTAGGGGAATGGAAATAAATCTGGACACAGAAAAGAAAATGGGGAAAAAAAAACACGCAAATAAGCTAATGGAGGAATTGCAGTTATATCTTTTTTTCTTATGTGAAGCTGTCATGGTTTCAGCTGGAATGGGGTCGATTTTCTTGCTAGCAGCTGATATAGTGCTATGTTTTAGATTTGGGTTGGTAGCGTGCTGATGTTTTTGGTTGTTGCTAAGCAGTCAAGGCCTTTTCTGTGTCTCCCACTGCCCCACCAGTGAGCAGGGTGGGAATGCACACGAAGCTGAAAAGGGACACACCTGGAACAACTAACCAAGGGAATATTCCATGCTGTACGATGCCATGCTCAGTATAAATAGTTGGGGAAAAAGAAGGAAGGGTGTGGGCAGGATGATATTTGGAGTAAAGGTTTTTGTCTTCCCAAGTAACCGTTTATCTGTGATGGAGCCCTGCTTTGCTGGAGATGGCTGAATATCTGCCTGCCCATGGGAAGCAGGGAATGAATTTCTTGTTTTGCTTTGCTTGCATGCATGGCTTTTGCTTTAACTGTTAAACTGTCTTTATCTCAACCCACAAGTTTTTTCTCACTTTTGCTCTTCTGATTCTCTCCCCCATCCCAGCCAGGGGGAGTGAGCAAATGGTGGTCCTAGTTGCCGGCTGTAGTTAAACCATGACAGAAGCAAACTGCTTGGTTTTACCAGAGGATAGCTTGCCCAAACACAACTTTTATGTTATTTGTGATACCAAACTTATTCCACTGCATCCTCTGTCTGTAAAACAAGTGACAAACAGGATGTGCTTGTACTCGCAAGGGCTTCTCTCTGCAGGGTAAAAATACCACCCCATTGAAATCAATGACAAAACTCCCAATAAATTTAAAAGGACAAGTCTTTATTCAAAATCTTACTGTTTCTCAGTATTCAGTTGTGGTTAAACTAATCACTTGATCCTGCAATTTTTTATGTGGACAAGTAATTGGGCTCACTGCAAGATCTCTCACAGCTAAGCACCAGTCCTGTTAGGAAACACACAGGCAAGTGGTAGCTTGTGGCAACATTAATACGGTAGCAGACCATCCTACACATTTGTATTACTTGTGAGCTCTGCAATCTTAGTACGCTGACTGACACCTGACCTGGAAGAATGCTGTGACCCAGAGGGATCTTCTGAAAGAGCAATGTTACTGTGAGCACAAAATGCAACTGAGGAGAGAAGTCTTTGCGTGCGTTCACAGCTTTCAATTATGTTTCTAGGACTAAGTGTCAATTGGGATCTTTGCCAAGTGGCCAACCAAAGGCAAAATTAAATTTAGATTCCTGTGAAAACTTTGGATGGCCCACACCCTGGCAAATGCTACGTGCTGTTCAATTGGGCCATTTTATTCACAACTCATTAAATTATTGCTCTCTGCAGTGCACTGGCCTTTTAATTCTATGTAATGCAAATACTTTGGGTTTGTTTTCCTTCTTCTAGCCATATAGTGAATCATGTCTTTTATTCACAAGACATGACTAAGATAAAATTTATTGCTCACATAATTTACCAGTAAATTAAGCTTTAGACCAAACTTGATTCCAGGGATATATTATTTATTTATGCACGTTTTTAAAAGACTAGAGTCAAAACAGAGACTCCAAATGTAAATAATAGTTTTACTTGTAGAAATAGAAAAGATAGAAAAGAAAGAATTTATATGAAGTCTAGCTTTCTTCAGATGTTATTTTATACTGATGGTTCCACTGTACATTACTGAATTAAATCCTGTTAATGATAACAAAATAAATTATTGCCAAGTCTTAGAATTCAAGAAATCAAAACTCTAGTTTTAAGAGATAAATTATTTCTTTACCTTAAAAAGGCTTGTGCCCTAGACTCCTGACCATGGTGGTTGCCTTCCACTGGAAATCCATTGTATCTTCCAGGTCACTGATAAAAATGTTAAACTGGACATGTCTCAGCACAGACTCCTGTGGTACACTGTATTTTACTAGCCTTCAATTAGAGTACAAATCATTCATTAACTATGACCACCTAAGCTCAGACATCTAACTTGTTGCAATCCATGCAATTGCACATGCATTCAGACCACAATGTCTTGATTTGGATCGAGAAAAATTTTCTGAAACATTGCTGGAAACCTTGATAAAGTTGAAGGTAAATAATGTTTGCCAGTCTCTCCTTGCCAACACATCTAGTCATTTTGTCACAGAAGGAAATCAGGTTGGCCACAAAAGATTGGATTGACCAGGTGTCAATCCATGCTGGCTGTTCTCAGCTATCACCTTCTCACTTTCTGTGCCCAGGTATATGTTCTAAGAGAATTCACTCATTTCTTGTAGTTTAATAAACTTAAACCCTATCTCATGAGGTTCATGATCATCAAAACTCTTTCCTTTTATACACAAAGTTTATAGTGTCAATTTCTTAGTCATTTGTACGGCTAACAATTCATTGACTTCAATGAAGTTACTCTTCATTTACGAAGAAAAAGTTAATAAAAGAATAGTGCAGCACTAGACAAGGTTACCCAAAAAAGCTATGAAATCCCAACATTCAATTATCAGCCACTTACAGATTTATTCCTTTGGAAAAGTGTCCTTAGGGTTCTTAGTGGTTAACACAATAAAAGAGTTTCAGTTTTGTATAAGTCTGTAGGATTCCCTTTTATGGCATTTGGTTGTTGCATGTTCAAGAATCGCTTTGTAGAAAAGTAATTTGCAATTGTAATTTGTCCCCATATTGCCATACAAGATTACACTTAGGAAGACAAATAGAACAGAGCGAACTATAAATTTCCCTCCTCGTTATGAATGATCAGGATTCTGCAAAGGCATTATGCCTTATGTAAATATGTGGTCTTTCACTAATGAATTTAACTAAGCTTGGTTTAATAAGATACAAGCTGAAAAAGTAGTCTTTGTGATCAAAGATCAAGCGCTGCTGTGAGAAACAAAACTACCAAGATGGAAAAAAAAAAAAAAATTTAAAAAAGAAGTGCTTCTTAAGAGATATTGCTGACTACCTTGAGTCCTGAATGGATCAGAAGCAAGCTATAGAAGGACAAGTATATTTCACCCCTTTTTTCCCCCCCCCCCTTTCTTTTCTACTTTACTTCCCCAAATAAAGGGGAATAAAACATGCTACAAAAATATTTCCATTAACAAAAAATAATTATAGCCTCTAAAACATTTTTAAATTGAAGTAATTGCTTTGTATGACCTGCTGCTAACTATGATTCTGCTCATGTTTTGCTAATTTCTTTCCTCAAAATGTTTTGTTACTCCATTAGGAGGTTATTTTGGTTCAACAAACATGTCAAAAATATGAAGCACTGTTATTTTATAAATATCGCAGCCTGATAAAATTAATGTAACATTTTGTACTGCTGGATTTTAAATTTCCCCTGTACTGTATTATTTCCTATTATTAGTGTTCCTTTCCTGGCTTCATTACACCATTTTCAAAGCTGTGTTCTCCTGAAAAGGCAATAAAAGTTCTCCTTTTCTGTAATTTAATGGACTTAGACACTGTACTGTCAGCTTTAACATAAATTTTTGCTTTTACATAATGAAACTGACATTCGCAGTGCCAGTTCTCTAGTTACTTGTGGTACTACAACTCCTTGATTGCGAGGAAGTCACTCCTGATTTACAGATGTATAAATATCAGAATCATATTATGCGCTACAGTGTTGCTCAGTTGAGGGCACGCTAAAGCATTAAGGTTTCTTGTGCAATGGGACAAGCCAGAGTACAACACTGCAGAGCTCAGGAGAAATGTTATATGAACATAAAGTATCCTCTGTGTTTTGAAGTGTAAGGCTTTATTTCTCAAGCTGAGAGTTTTCTATGGCTGTTTTGCAGATCAGTCACTGGGCTAAGAGTGTTATCATAATAAACATAAATACACATCATATTACTAAGATTGCAGAATGAAACTAAACCACCTCCAGAACACTTTGTTTATTCAGTGTTATAAAGTAAATCATTAATACAGCAGTTTATCTCACTATTGTTACTGAAGCAAGAATAATGAAATGTTGGTTTAGCCTTTTTTTTTTATAATTTTTTTTTAATGTAAAAATTGATGGTGAGCAATTCTCATCCACTTCTTTGCAAAAGGTTGTTCTGACAATGTCCATTTCAAGGAGGACTCTGTGGGGTTCATGTACATCAATTAAACAAGAACTTCCTTTTGCCAAATAGTCTACAAGTGTTTTCCGAAACAGACTTCAAAACCACCACCTTTTCATTACAGGAGTTTTCAACATACGTTAGAACAAGACATCCACATATTCTAGCTAGAGGAATACTTTTTTTTTTTCCCAGCTGTAAAAAGAAGCCAAATAATTCTTTCCGTACACACATGGCACAGTTTTATTATTGACAAAACCATTTGACTTGCCTGTCCCTTCCAAATATCCCATCTGAAGACTGAGTTGCTGTACAATTCTGGCTTGACCAAAACTTATTCAAGAGAGGTTTACTACTTATATCAAGGGAGTCAGGATTTCATCACTAGACAAAAAATGTGAATTATGAAATGAAGAAGAATTAAAAGAAGACAGAGGGCTGCAGAATCTTATGTAACATAGGGTGCCGGGAGGCTTTATGCCCCCAGATTTTCATATACCTGAAGATGCATCAAGTGATGCAAGAGAGCACACATGACCCACCCTTAAGTTTGCCACATGCCATTCTTTCTCTTCCCCTGCCTTAGACATCATTAAGCTCGGGCCTCAAAAGAACTACTTATTTTCTCTCTATTTTTCACCATGTCCAGCACAATTATACTGTAGCAGTTCTGAGGGAAAAATAATAAATTCAACACACACTTACTTTTCTAAATGTTAAAATCATAAGAAACCAGAAAATCAGTATTTATAACTAGCTCCTAGGCATTGCAGTAGATAAGCAGGGCACCATTAATATCCGCAATGTATAAATATATACAGAATCTTCTTCAGAGAATTTGAAATTGAAATGGACAAGACAGAGAGGGAAACAGAGAGAAAACTGAATTACAGAGAAGACAAATTCTCCAAGGTCTCACCACAGCTGTCTAAAGTCACTGTGTTGACATAATGGAGTCACTACTAGCAGTGCTACTAAAAGTTGCCATATTTTTCAAGCTTTAGCCTACAGCTCTGTCCATAAGACCATGCTGTTAATCAACTTTCAAATACATTGAAAGTAGCAAGATATGGTTGGTTTGTCATTGGAAGAAAAGATAGGAAGTCTCCTGCAATTTAGGTATTAAGTCTGACAGGTTACCAAAAAAAACAAGAGAAACAGCAAAGAGCTAGATGTTAAAATGTTAAATAGTATTAACCTTCTCAGTATTCAGATATACGATTTAATTTATTTCAAGCAATGAGGGTATCCTAGAGTTGTCAAAGTCTCATTAATGTCTGCCTTATACCTTATTACACCTCTATTCACAAGTGCTCTGAAGAATGGTGCAAAAAACTGGGAAGAGTAAGAATAAAGGAGAAGTATTAGAAATATTCTTATCTCCAATACCTAATGTTCAAAACAGACAAACATCTCAAGATGCTGCAAGAAAGCTGATAGCAATTCCAGCATGGAAGCAAGCTGCAGGAATGTGTAAAATGTTTTATTGTTCTATTATTATAATCATCAAGTAAGAGATTCAGACCTCTGAATAAACCAGTTTTAGATGGAATATAATTTCTGGCAAAATACTGATGCAAAATCATGTTGAAATAACCACAGTAATATGATGGAAAATTGAGGACAGTTAAACAGAGGGGAGGAACTAGGAAATTTTTGCGATGGCAATAAAAAAAGTTACTTTAGAATAATTGCTTGTACCATGTTCTACTATTTATCTAAAGCAGAAGATGGAGGTGGGGAATATAAAACACAGTTTGTTCCCTGTAGTCTGTGTAAGTAAGAGGAAGCAACATTGTCAGCTTTGTCAGCTCATTGCTTTTAGATAATAACATACAATATATGTATGGGAAGCATTAATAGATTGAGAAAGGGAAAATAATTTTATTTGCTGTCTAGAAAAATTACTGCAAAGATTCACATATACAACAGCAACAATGGTTTTAAGGATAGGTTCTTCTGCTACAGATCAACAGAATGAGCAGGGAGGGAAAACCGTTTTATGGAAGGTAGTAGATAAGGTCCATGTATGTGTGATAGTTTAAGATGAGGAATCCAAGCTCTTAATTAAGGGAATGTCCTGTCTGATACAATAAATTTCTAATTAAAATTTTATACCCTTTGGGAAAAAATACATCATGAATATTATCACTTCAATTTCTGAAAAAGCTTAACAATCCTATTTCTCTATCTTTCTTCAGATCTACCACATTTCTTTCCTGCATACTGCACCATGAAATGCAACTTCACATGAGAAAATACTGTATTAGAAAGGGAATTTATGTTCATAATTATGTGCATTTTGCTAGGCTACTGAAACTGTAGTTTAGGACAACTGCTGTATATGATTTTCAGAATGAATTAGAAAACACAAATGTATTTTCATGTAAAAAGTTATAATTGTAAATCATAGATAATCCAGCAGCAGCAGTCAACAGCAGTTATTTTCTGAAGAGACATCTTTTTTTCCTTGAGAGAACAGCAGCCCTGAATGAATAAAGCCAATTACACTGACAATGCAATGCATTTCAACAACATATTACAGTAAGGTATTGGAAAATCACTATAAAAATGAGTTAATTTCAAACATATTATGCAAAACATATGGGAATAAAAATCAGGGTCAGAAATTAATAAGACAGGACTGGCAGTCAAATGTGCCTCCTGCCAAATATAACTTCTATTTTGACACCTATACTTCGACCTTAACCCATAAGGAAATGAAGCATTTTGAATTTTAGGTTGTTATTTTCACCTTTGGGACTCTGGACTGCTACTAAGGCACTCTTTATATAGCTGATCTTTAGTTTCTTGCAAATAGACCCAAAATATGCTAGATACACAGATTCCAAAGGTCTTATCATGTAAGCCCATTGCATGCAACAATTACATGTCTTTGTTTCTTCTCCTTCGTTTTCCATTGCCCATCAACCTTCATCACCTTCTTCTCTCTCAGGAGCAATGACTTTTCAGACACATATGGGTAAATTCAAGTCCATCTGTCCATGTTTTCATTAGGCTTGAGTAGAACTATGTACAGTTCAGAGAATGTCTATCCATGTTAAGTGGAGAATCACATTAAAAACAATCTGCCTTCCCTTTCAATACAACTTATTCCTCATCTATACAGATAAACCGTCATGGCTACACAATTTCTGACTTGGGTCTGCCTGTTCGCACCATGGACAGAAAAGCTCACCTTTGCACTCACCCACATAGACCTGCCCTTAGGCTCAGCTATACTCTGTCTCCCCTGTCCTGATCTGTTAACGTATTTCACATTAACTGCAACATCTTAGAACATAATATTTGTTGGAAAATAATGTAGTTTAAAAGCATGCATGTAGATATTAGAAACAAGAGGTTCTGGTTTCAAAACCTGACAGTGACTTTCAGTGCAGATTTCTAGCATGTCATCCAGTCTCAGTACAAAAGGAAAGCAGACTTTAAAGATGAAGCTGTGTCAAAGGACCGTTTTGGAAAAAAACATATCTGCAGCTGGTCTAAGGCACAGTGCCCAAGCCTAGGTTAATACAAATTACAGGGCTTCTCAAGACTTCAAGAGTTTACAACAGCAGAGAATTTAGTCAACCTAGATCTACTTAAATACAATGAACCATCAAACTGTTACTCTTAATTTATATTTCTCTGAATGAAGAGAGGTTTGTCACCTGTCAGTGTGAAAAACAAGGAACTTCCAACAACAACCGTGATTATGAATATCTCAAATATAATAACTTCTGTGTATGCCATAATATCCTCTACTTTTTGTGTTATTCTGTTCCATTAAATGGTCATTCCAAGACCATAATAATACTCTTACCTTCCACAGAGCAATGTCACATGACAAATACTAGGTGGTATTCAAAAATTTCTTATACAGTAGTATTTCATCTTCTTAGTAGTGATTACTTAGTGCAGTACATCTCTGAAGATAAGATCTAAAGTATCACTTCTAAGGAAATATCGATTTTGCTTCTTAATCCTATGACCATATGTAAAAGTCAGATCTTCCAAACAGAAATTAAAACACCTGTTTTATCTTTATCCTCTTTCTACAACAGCCTAATGACTTGTTTGCATTGTTCCCTACTGCTGTGCACTGTCTTGATTATTTCAATGACTTCTCCACAGTAATCAACACTTCTTTCCTCATCAGTGTGCTGGATGATTGGTTTCTTTTTCCCAGACTAATTATTTTACATATTTCTATACCACACTGTATTTACCATCTGTTGACCCAATTACCTAAATGATCCAAATCCTCTTCAGTCTTGTTACAGTTTCTCATTATTTGCTTTAACTTCAATTTCACTAAGACCTACAAGCCATGACGGCTTATTTTCCATTCTACATCCATGTATCTGCGTCTTAAGACTGGAATCTAGAGCATCAGATCTCACTGAAGAGTTTTCTGAATTTGATACACTGGACAATTACTTCTTCAAATGGTATAAAAGACAATACTAGGCAATATATACAAAATTTCTGGCTTACTTTCAAGTTTAAGTTCAAATGTTCATTCAATTGCTCAGCCTGTTTCTCACTTTTAATGATTTCAGAGACATTTTTGAAACATGTAGCCATCGTTGCAGATATAAATCATTTGCTTCTCAGCTTTGCCAGATTTGTCTCACACTAAATAACTATTAACTAACTGGAAGAAGGACAATACACAACTGGCTGCTCATGTTCTCAGGTGCTCTTCAAAATATGAGTTGCTTTATCGATGCCCTGCAAGGATTAAATATTTCTACAGATGAAAGTGGGTTTCCAAAGTATATCATACATTTCATATGAGAGTGGCTGTGATACCAACTCAAGATGCTACAGTAAAGTTCAGTAAATCGTAGTGCCTTTGAATTTTACAAAAGAAGATACTAATACAGCTTCTTTCTGAGAAGGAGCAGGATGGAGGAGAGTTTCTCGGAGATAGAAAAAACCTTTTCTCACTGATTTTTAAATAAGCAGGAGAAATCAGAAGGGAATGGTATATGCACAGAGAGAGTTAAAAGGCTGGCGGGTTTTTAGGGCAAGGGATTTGCGGTTTGCTCTAATTGCCTGCTTATTCCTTCATTATGGTTGAAGGGTTCTGGTAATTCACCATTATTAAATATTCAAGGACTGGTCCGGAGGAAGCATTCTTTAGGGATTGCTCTCATCACTCCAGTGCCAGTTGAAAATCCTGCTTTGTGCCTGTTCATGTGTGCAAATAAAGCTCCGCTTTTCCCTTTTTATTGACTTCCTTTACTAGAAAGGCTTCAAGCATTGTGGTAATGTGAGATTATTTAGGAAATTAACGCTTCTGCATCTTTCATTGGATTTTCCTCATATTAGCAAGAACAGTGAATGGTGTGGTTACTTTTGGGAAGCAGAGAGTAAAAATGTGTCGTCGTCACACACACACACACACGCACACACACGTGCACACACACACACACACAAGTAAAGCATTTATATGTTCATATTCCCTTGACTCCCAGCATGCTAATACTTCCCCACATTTTCCTCATCTACAGACCTCATAGCATAAAAAGTCTGTTCTTTCACTCCCCTGACAAAATGGACCAGTATAAAGGATATAATCATAAGTTATACAGTAGTTTCAACTCACTTGAAGAACAAGCTGTCAGTTTTACTGGGGAAATATTGCATTACTAGAAAGGGCCCATCAATGCCAGGACCCTGTCATAATAGGGAGCATTTACACATATAGTAATAGAATATCCTTTCTCCAAGTCTTCAAAACAAAGAGTTAAAAAATACGTTCTTCTACTAGGCAAGGACAAACAGCACTTACAAAAACCTGTGAAGAGTGCTTGGTCATTCTGTAGTACAACAGCACAGAGGTTAGTCTCATCCTTCCAGTGTCTGAAGGGAGCCTACAGGAGAGCTGGAGAGGGACTCTTTGTCAGGAAGTTTGGTGATAGTGTAAGGGGTAACGGTTTTAAATTGGGAGAGGAGAGATTAAGATAAGATATCAGAAAGAAATTCTTTCCTGTGAGGGTGGTGAGGGACTGGAACAGGTTGCCCAGAGATGTTATGGATGCCCCATCCCTGGAAGTGCTTAAGGCCAAGCTGGATGGGTCTTTGAGCAACCTGGTCTACTGGGAAGTGTCCCTGCCCATGGCAGGGGGGTTGGAACTCGATGATCTTTAAGATCCTTTCCAACTCTAACCATTCTATGGTTCTATTTCTATATACGTTTTTCACTGAGGTCTGAATTCTGCTGCGGGAGTAACAGCGAAACACTTTCAAACGGTGCAGAGGGATCACAACAGTTATATTGCAGAAATGAGTTGCCACCGGCAAACACTTTCTAAGAAGGCTTGAGAGCTACTCTTGGAATTACCACAACACAATGGTCTCATGTTTACACTTAAACATCCAGCTCTGTACATAAATATTAGCTTTAGTTTAGCAGTTTGTAAGGGACATAAAATAACTTCAAATTTAAATATTATGGGTTGCTACACAGAAAATTACAGAGTAATTGCAGACCTTGGAGAGTTAAAGCAGCTATGGCTTATTATCCTGGATTCTGTTAAGGTTTGTTCATGAAAAATTATATTTGCTTTATCTTTCACTTGAATCCAAATTCTACTTTCATTTATATTTTCATAACATAAAGTACAATCTAAAGAAGATGAAGTTGCAAAAGCTTTCCTTAATCATACACAAGAAAACAGAAAATGCTTAACAATCCGATGACAAAATTAAATTTGTGCAATCAGTATTTTAAGTGTTAACATATAATTCTGAGGATTACTAACTCCCTTTGTTTGCATCTTTGACAATGTTGGATGCTAAGGAAAATTTTTGTGCTGACATTACAACTCTACCAGAGTTTGACACAACTCTGTTTCGGAATTCCTGATAGAACAGGGGAAAACTTAGGTTTGCTCTGTAATCCTAATAAAATGAGTAAGATTCTTTTTTCCTGGAACCTTTGAATAAGAAAACTCGAAATAGATCTAGGCAAGGATTTCCTGAAAATGGTATATCTACCCAAAAGACAAACAATTTAGTTAGACTTAAGATGGTTGCAAATTTATCTGAAATTCACCAAAGTTTTTCAGCCAAGTGAAAAAAGTGTTAAAGGCTGATTTTCACAAAACTAGTGGCTTGAGCACTTCAATACACAGATGATCAATTTCTCCTCTGACTGAATAAGCTCAAAACACAGATCTTCCCCTCCTTGGAGAGTATCCTGACTAGTAACCTTTTTTTTTTTTTTTTTTTTTTTTCTCTACTTTGCATAAGCTGATTAAATGAAGGTGATAATTCTTTCACATCTGCAATAAGTATCCTATCCATGGCTGCTGTTGGGTTTTCTTGTTTGTTTTTATTTTTTAAGATGGCTCTTTCTTCGCACTAACCGTGAAATACTAAAGTAGTAACTGAAGCAGAGACAGGCAGAGGGAGGGAGTGTTTCTCAGGTCTGGTAGTTCCAAAAACATTTAGGAGGATTTCATGGTTCCAGATTTTGTGCTGCTGAACATTAACTTATTTACATAACACAAAAGTGTCAACAGGAGAGGATAAGAATATGCTTTATCTTTCTCTGAACCTAAACAACCTATAGCTATGCAATGACGGTGTTCTTCCTGAATAGGTAGACAATATGGGTTTGATTACCTTCTGACAGGGAAGAATTTGGACCTGTCTGCTATATGTTTTTTATCTGATCTACTACACAAAGAGGCACATTTTTAAACAATTTTGGCAGGAAAAAAAAAATACTTTTCATAATAAAAGCCAGAGTTTTCTTTAAAAAACAAACAAACAGCAATCCACAATAAAAAAGCCAGCCAGACTGGATCAGACCATTCAGTTTCTGATGACAAATAGTTAGAGGATGGCCTAAAAAATGCTGTAAAAACAAGGCAAGCATATACTGATATTTCAGCAGAATACCTTCCCATTTCCTAACAGTCAGTAACTTAGGGACCTCTTGAGCTTCTGATGGCATTTTTTTTAATAGTCCCTGATGGGATGTTTCCTGCCATGAAATTTTCTAACCACTTTTTAAATCCATGTAAATTTGTAGTATCTGTGACATCCCATCCAGTAAGTTTCTCAGCTTATTCATGAAAGTGTGAGGATGTATATCCCATTGCTCATTCAAATCTACCACCAGATCATGTAATCTGATAGCTTCTTCATATGGAAGGAGAAGGAGGGAAGAGAGAGAAAGAGAATAATAATTCACTACAACATCTTCCAGTGCACCTAAGATTTTGTAGTCTTTTGTCATATGCGTCCTCTGCTGTCTTATTTCCAGACTCAAGTCTTACACTATATAATAATACTACATATATAAGCAGATCATACCAACCAACACTGTCACCTTTCTATGAACCTGTTCTAAATCCACTGCTTCTTTCCTGAGGTGAAAGCGAACCAAATTGAACACAGCATTCAGGTACAACATGGATTGATGTACACATACACCAAGGATTTACAGAAGAGCATAGTAATAGTTGCTTTGGAGCCTATCCTTTTCTCAGCACCTAAAATTTATTTCATTTTTGACCTGAAAGAATGCTGAGCTGAGAGCTACCATAACCTCAGATCTAACAACAGAATGTTAACAATTAGTTCATGGCCTGCTACACTTCACATACATACATTATATATTTATATTACTGGGTTTTGCCTGGTTTTTGTCACAGTTACTTAACTTCTCAGATTCAGCCCTCACCTATGTTTCTCAGAAAAACTGCATACTGACAAGAGTCTCTGTGATCTCATTTTTCACATCCTTTCACACTCTTGTTGGTAACTTCCCAAAAGAAGTATCTTAAAACTGTGACCTGCTTTTCAGACAGGTTTTCATACTAGTGAGGAACTATTCTCTTCTTCCTCAACAGTTTTGGTTTTCTCTTGGTGCTTTTGTGGCACTTTTTGTGTTATCTTGGGGTTTTTTCATAGCTCAGTGCTTGCAAGTGTCTGGTGTTAGCAATTTGCTAACATTCATTTTGCCTATTTGTTCCACAGACCTCCTCTTTGGCAACTGATCCTTTACAATTCTTTTGCTACAGTCTTACCCTATCTTTGTAGTCTTTTCACACATTCCTAATATATTGGCCCTGTGCATGCTCTGGCAGAATTTCTGTTTCTGTTGTGTGTGTAAGTAAATGTATTCTTTTCTCAATACCATTTCAACTTGCTACTAAAAATCTTTGTAGCCTGACATGTTATGTTTCTACTCAGTAAAAACTGCCAGAGGTTAAACTATTTCCTATTTTCCTCTTTTGGACATAACATTCAATTTCTGAAGGATGCCTTCTTTCTTCTGTTATCTTCCCTTATCCCCTTGTTTGATTATGGCAGCTTTTGAAAGTCTTTCCATACCCTTTTTAATAGATGGTCCAAGATGTAGTCTTTCAGCAGTCACCATGCCACCTGAAAAGATCTTTTACTTTCAGCTGCTCCTTTTAGTTTCCTTTTTTAAAGTGCTTCCTCGTTTTTCTTGGAGCTCCCTTTTTGCCATCAAGCAAATCCTTCAAAGTGTTCAGGAAAGCCAGTGTCTCACTTTACTCTGTCTAGTACGCGTGCAATAGATCATTTTCTGAGTTTCATTTAAATAGAGGACTGTGGGAGATGCAGGGGGAAAAAAAGGTTAAATTGGAGCAAAACTTTTTCCTCTTCAGTTTTCAAGTTTTCAGCGAAGATAAGAGAAGAGTATTCCCAAGTCCCAATTTCATCAGTTTTCACAGGAAAAACACTAAAAATTTTCTTTGTTTCAGTGTTTCTCCAACTGACCATTATTTATTGCTATGTTAGATTTCAGCATATTTATATACCTGCATGTAACAGCTTAGAGACTGTAAATGAAAAGTTAATCACAATGAATATAAGGGAAAATATAATTACTATCTCAACATTGATAGTGTCAATTAATCTTACTTCAGTACTTGAGTTAAACTGTGTAGTTACCAAGATCTGCATTAAATTATATGGCTTATGCTATCCGTAAGGGCAAACTAGATTATCGTTTAGTTCTTCTGCCCTTACTATTTCTGAAAATATATAGTCCTCTGATATATCACAATATCTAATTGTTTGGGTTTTTTTTTTTTTCCCCTTTCCCTGTCTTTTTTGGCCATGAAGGTTTATATCAGAACATCAGTAACTTATTAGAGTTATTTTGATTTGATCTACCTCTGCTTTACTGCAGACACAGCAACCTTGTCTGGGACTCCAACTTTGACAGGCAAATTCCAGTTACTTAAGTCATCAACCATTTTGAATTACCAAAGGAAAACTATTAACAAATTTTTGACATGAAAATACTGCCTCTTGTCACTGTCACGCAATAAATAGAATAAGCAAGCAAGCAAGTGCTCATTTTCTTATTGAGCTGACATATGTCTATAGTCTTACCCTCCCAAGCTTTGATACTTAGTGTGTCACGTACAAGAACTGTGAAATTTAAAATGGAAAACTTTTCCAAAGAAAGTTCAAATTCAGCCTAAAACCCTGTGATGTTTTATACTTGCAGAAATGGCATTTGGAGGTTGCAGGCGCCTAATAAGTGAAAACAAGGAAACTTTTGGTTGAACTTCCTCTCCTTTACTTACAGCTTTGAAGCCTGAAGCAAACCAAGGCTTGAGACATTGCAAAGCTTGAGATATCACAATTCAAATAAAACCAATGTCAGTGGAAGAGCTTTCCAGTTACTTTTGCCCAGACACAGTGAAGTATCTCTGCATTTCCCTAAGCTTACATATGTAGATAGAATGATAGAATAGTTGGGCTTGGAAATGACCTTTAAAGGCTATCTAGTCTAACCCTCTGCAATGAGAGCAGGGACATATTAATCTAGATCAGATTGCTCAGAGCCCTTTCCAAAGTTACCTTGAACGTTTCCAGGGATAGGGAATCTACCGTCTCTCTAGGCAACTTGTTCCAATGTTTCACCACCCTCATCATAAAAAAATTTCTTCTTTATATCTAGTCTGAATCTTCCTCCTTTTAAGTTAAAGCCATTATCCCTTGTTCTATCACAACAGGCCATGCTAAAAAGTTTGTCCCTATCTTTCCTGTAAGCCCCCTTTAAGGACTGAAAGGGCACAATAAGGTGTCCCTGGAGCCTTCTCTCCTCCAGGTTGAACAACCCCAACTCTCTAATCTTGTCCTCTTAGATGACCAGATGTTCTCTGATAATCTTTGTGTCCCTCCGCTAGACCCACCTCAACAGGTCTTTGTCCTTCCTGTGCTATGTACTCCGCAGCGGGATGCAATACTACAGGTGGGAATAGAGGGGCAGAATCATCTTCCTTAATCTGCTGGCCATGCTTCTTTTGAGGTAGCACAGGATGTAGTTGTCTTTCTGGGCTGCAATCACACATTGTCAGCTAATGTCCAAGTTTTCATCCACAAGTAGTTCCAAGTCCTTCTCAGCAGAGTTATTCTTAATCACTTCATCCTCCAGTCAGTATTGATATAAGGGGTTGCCCTGACCCAGGTGCAGTATCCTGCACTTGGTCTTGTTGAACCTCCTGAGGTTCACATTGGCCCACTTCTTGAGCCTGTCCAAATTCGAGAAGAATGGTATCCCATCCCACAGGTGCATTAACCACATAACTCAGCTTGGTGTTGTAAGCAAACTTGGTGAAGGTGCACACAATGCCAATGTCTATGCCATTTATGAAGATATTGAACAGTACCAGTCCCAGTGCAAACCCTGAAAGACATCACTTGTCACCAGCCTCCCTCTGGACATTGAGCTACCAAGCACTACCCTCTAGATGTGACGATCTAACCAATTCCTCACCCACAGAACAGTCCACCCATCAAACCCATATGCCAAATTTAGACAGAGGGATGTTGTGGAGGACCATGACAAAGGCCTTATAGAAGCCCAGATAGATGGTAGTGTCATGGATGTCTACTTTAAAAAAACATAAACTTTTCTTCTGCCTAATTCAAGGACTTTTTCTCACTTTGAGTGAGTACCTAAATTAGTGAAGGGAAAGGAAGGCAGCTGCTTATTTTTAATAATGTTGTGATAGCTTGTCTGTCTTTCACTGTCTTTTTCAAATCTCTTCATCCTCAATTTCCAAAATGTCTTATTCATCCACATGCAAACTAAAAGTATTTTCATATTGCATCTGTGTAATATTACATATTACATACATACAAAATATGCATAGTTAATCTGTGTCCATTACATGGACACAATAGAGAACATTTTCTCTGTTGTGTCTATGACCAACGTGATAGCAACAAGTTATATCTGTATGCACAGAGGTTCCACATATATTGTTACTAGTGATAGAAGAGATATGGTGATAATCCTGGCTGGATAATTTATATGATGTCTAAGAAGACATCAGGAAAGAGGCTACAGTTTTCCTGTTGTCACTATTTTAAAAATATACTTTTAGAGTGATATTCATTGATGATAAGTGCAGATTTGAGTATATAACACCAGTGACTGAAACATTTGATATTCTGTCTGAAATGGTTTTTCACAAGAAGAAAAAACCACACAATCTCTGAACAAAACATTGGTATTTCCAATCATATTTTATTTTATTTTATTTTATTTTATTTTATTTTATTTTATTTTATTTTATTTTATTTTATTTTATTTTATTTTTTAATCTTTAAACCTAGCTAGTGGGTTTTGGGTAGAATCTGCAAGTCAAATCCTTTAGAAACCTTTGAAAATGTTGATCTTCAAATAAGGTTCTCATATTGCATTGTGGAAATTTCACCTCTTCCATCAGGCAGTATGGGAATTAAAGTTGGATTTTAAAAAGTTGCTTACTGTTACAGTACTTCATATAAATCCTTCAGGCTAAGAGAAG
Source organism: Thinocorus orbignyianus (assembly GCA_013400375.1). Classification (NCBI taxonomy): domain Eukaryota; kingdom Metazoa; phylum Chordata; class Aves; order Ciconiiformes; family Thinocoridae; genus Thinocorus; species Thinocorus orbignyianus. The sequence continues at coordinate 819,613 of VXBW01003162.1, read as the reverse complement.
CAGTAGCTGTTTCCCAAATCTGTTAACAAATTTCACACTAAATACTTAGAAATCTTTAGAAACAAGGGAACTGACCTGAATTGCTTCCCTATCATTTTGAAAATATGGATGGCAGTCTTCCCAATGGTAACATCTACTTTTTTTTTTTTTTTTTTTTTTTTTTTTTTACAGTTGCTGTTATTCACAGGCTTAATAGCATCGTCCTGTTTGAGTTTCCTCCTTACAGTAACCACAGCCTATGCTGGATGATGAGCAACCAGCCTAGTGCACAGATGGTGGTAAGAAAGTAACTTTCAGTTTCCAGTATTCCAATTAAACTATTCCCCTGGGACTTCCTCTTGCAAAACAAGGTCGCTTGGGGCCAGCCCAGTGACAGTGACAAACAGTGCTTCTAATTAAAGAAACTCCAAACACTGTTAGTGCCATTTGCAGTTTCTTGGGGAACAGTAAGAAAAGTAATTTGCCCTCGTGCTTTGCTGATTATTATGAAATAAACATATATTTGTAATTAATGAGAATAGGCAATAACAAACATTTGGTCTTAACTTCATTCATGCACACAGTGACATAAGTTCATATAAATTAGACATACCGGTGACAGTCTCTTACAGTGAATGGAAAAAAACACAAGTTATTTCAATGGACTTGTGCTGCTACAAAGCTTCTTTACAGGCTGCTGGAGAAACATTCATTATAGTGTACCACACTAGTGTTTCATTAACACATAACCAATGTACAGAATTGCTTTGTTAATCTTGAAGACGAATGACTACTGTCAGGGCTTGGTTACAGACTTAACTCTACCACCAACACTTGTACATTGAGAGAATAATAGCAACATTGTGTTTGGTCTTGAGTAAGGTGGGGGAAAGGAATAAATATTCCAAGCAATTAAAGATACCCAGTTTAGACAGTTGATCTTATTTTCCAGGAGCTGGTACTGTATGTCTCACTAATGAGTCATTGCAAGAACCAAACACCAGTGCTAACCTACAAACTTTTAACCTGCAGGAAAAGCAATTAATGATACTATATGTGATTGTGGGCTTTGAAGCATTTTCTTTAGCTCCTTCCTTTCAGAAGAAACAAATCTACATAAACTTCAAGATAAAAAGGTCAAAGATCGCAAAGGATTCGGCTGTAATTAACTTTTGACTGCATTGCTCTGCAGAGAACTTGGCCTAATGGCCATATTCATATGCTTGGATATTATTTTTTTTAGTTCGATTCCTGGTCAGATCAGCTTAATGTGCGCTTAAAGTGATGGCTTTGCAAAAAAAAAAGCAAAAAGGAAAAAGAGTCTTTCAGATCACGTTTGAATTATTGTGATCATCTTATCACATACTTGCACACATCTGTTTTAGTCTCTATGAGTGAAGTGACATGTCATAGTTCAGGATGGTCTGGGCAAACACCAAAATGGGCTATATCCAACTACCTACAAAGCAAGTTCAACTAGATCCCCAGGCTCTCTCTGTTAATACACTGGGACTGCATGGACCTGAAAATTTCAGGGAACACATCTCCTGGTCTACAAGTCCAGCCTTGCTTCATAGTGAGCAGAAGTTATCAACCTCTCATAGATTGTTATCTAATAGCACAAATTTTAATGTGGGATACGTCTCCACATCACATGAATGTGGTGAGCATCTTGGGGGATTTGTGGAATTGGGTCCAAGAAAGGCAGACTGCATCGTTTTACTAAGTCACAGATTACTGAGATATGTATTTTATGAAAGTTACCTTTTCCCTCTTCCTGTAGTCAAATCTAGCAGAAAGAGTAGATTCTTAAGAAATACAATTTGATCCTGTTATGAAAATGATTACTGTATTGGGAAGTGTATTGAATAGAAAATAACAAATTTAGTAACAAAAATTGTTTTCTTCCTAAAAAACCAATATATTACTGTAATTACTTTTTCAGTGCTTCCAAAAATGTCTGGTTTCTATCAACACTATCAACATAGTTAAATATGCTATGCTTCATCTTTCCCACAACCACTCTCTTTCCTACAACTATGTTTAAATGGTTGTGTGTTCTTAATTGTTTTGAGAAATGTGTGTCATTATCATGATCTTGCTATGATTATTTTTTTAGATTCCATGGGAGAAAAGTAGCATTCAGGTTTAGCAACAACTAGGTTATCCTTGGAAAAGAGTATTCAACTTTGGAAGAAATAGCAGTCCAAATTAAAAGTTTTTGGGGGGAATATGAGAGGTTTGATAGGGAACAGCCATTTGAGAATACTAAAACCAATGTATTTAAATTTACTCTTACATTTTAATAGGGCAAATATGCTTAAATTTACAATTTGGGTTTATTTCCTGAAGTAATGGCATCTTTTCTTGGGCAGTTGTTCTTCATGGAACAATCTCCTATCTCTCTATCCATCCATTCTATCTATCATTAGTCTAATTTCTCATACCTGGCATAAAATTATATAAAGCATCTCATTATACAGTATTGAGACTTAGTTTCTAATCCATGTATTCCATTAAAACAATTTGCATGTTTTAAAGTACACTGATTCAGGATATTTATTTTCTTGTCTGTATTTGGAGGAGACAGAACAGCATAGTGGTAGAGAAATAAGGAGAGAAAAATGGCTTTGAAAAGTTGTGAGCTAAAGATCAGAGAAATTCAGACAGACCTTCTGCCTCAAAGAGGATGGAATCTGTAGCCTAAGGAGGGAGGATGAGGTTACAGCCTTTAAGCCATGCTATGCAGGAAGATTCACAAGAAAATCTAGGTCAGTCTCTCACTAAACATTGCGAACTGCTCAGTAGTAGGGGCAATCTATATTTGGTATCGGTGTAATAGAGAGGCAGAAGAAGATCCTCACTTGACCCCAAGCAAAGTCCCAGACAAGAGATGGTGGTGGTATAACTAGTGCAGGCATCGTTTTCAGGCATAAATCTTCATTAGGTGCCCCACTTCCAAGTAATCTAGATGTGAACTCCTTCTGACTGCATTTCCCCTTATTTATTTCCTGTTACTGGTAACTACAGAGAGGGGTTTTTTCTTTTTCTTTTTTTTTCTTTTTTTTTTTTTTTTTAATGTATTTTAATATCTGTAAGTTGACTATCATTTCGAACTGCTTAAACATTTATAGAGAAAATAATTATTTGTAGCACAGTCCACAGTTTTCCTCTGTGTTTTCTACGGCAAGGACCTCTCTTTTTTCCAGAGCATGCAAAATGTGGCCTGTGGGAGTATATTTTCCATTTGCATCCCTCCATGTCTTTGCCTTTTCCACTGCATCACCAACAAACTTCTGCTCTTTGCCTCTAATGCCTTTCCTTTACCATTCAGCTTCACGCAATGCTATTAATTTGTCAAGCTGTTCACCTCCAACTGCACTGCCAGATAGTCCCTGTTGCACCAGTCCTCCAGTCTTCCCAATGCATCCCCTCAAGAGTGAGAGGAAATAGGGGAACCATAAAAGTTCTCTCCATGAAAAGAAATATGTCCCTTTCCAGTATGTCTCTGAGTAGCTGCCTCTCTACATCAGTAAAGGGAATCTGAAGACACTGGCCTCCACAGCAGAAAGCCAGATTTTGTATCCTGCAATTTCCTGTCTAAGAATTAAGAAGTTGTCATCTTAATTCCTGTTGATGAGCTGAGATAATGACTTTGTTACATGACTTCTATACTTGCATAGCAGTCATTCCTCATCCATGCAAACCCTTGGTCATGTGGGATTGCTTTGTTTGGTGTTGCAACCTTGCCTGCTGGCATGACCCATTGGCCTTTCAAAATATACTTATTTGTACATATTGCATAACATAGTATGAAGTTTTACTGAGATGTCTGTTCCACCAAAATGCTATCACAATGGAGTTGCAGATTAAATTATTTAATAACTCTGCTTAATTAATTAGATCTCAGTATAGGCAGGATGTGCTGATTATTGGCCTGTCACTGCAGAAGAAAGCTGGAGAGCGTATCTGAGGTAGTTTCAAATGAGCCAGCATCACTCTGCCAGATTGCTCCTTGCTCTGTCAAAGATAACTCAAAAGAAAGCTTTAAAGGTGGCACCTCTACGCTGCATATGGTCTGCAGCATCAGTACGTGACTGTGTGTGATGAAGTACTACCAACATTCCTCATTGGGTAGGTGCAATGGAAGAGGTGGAAAAAACATGGGAGTATGGATTAAGAAAACCTACAAGGCAATCAAGGCCTTGTATGGTAAAGTGAGAATCAAGAGTTCAACTTCTGACTGACTGTGCTTACTTTTTTACCCCTCTTTAGGCTTCATTTCCACATTTGTTAGAGAGTATCATGATTCATCTCTACTTCTCAGAGCACTGGAAAGCTAAATATCTGTACTCAATACAGAAAATACAGTAAGGTCCTTCAAATACTACTGGTAAATCAGGTATAAAAGGTCCTAAAGAGAACAGGAAAGAGGCAGGTTGGAAAAATACAAGATTCTGGTTTTGCTGAAAGCAGAGAGAGAGGCTGTAATCTTTTTAAGCACCCTGTAGAACTCACGTTACTTTTACCTAATGAGTGAGATACCAACATTTTACTTGATGAGGATGTTTTTTTCTCAGAATGACCAGAGGGGCAGCACACTGTCTTTCCTAATGAAAATGAGATGAATGAATGGCCCTACTGTTTTCACTGTTATTCTTTATCCTGCATTTTAACAGTGCATTACCAAAATGTGAACTGCCTTGTCCGACTTTCTTCTGTATTTACAGATACCATTAAAAGCAGCCAGGTTGCACTGATGTGTGTTCTAATGACTGATGGTAGCATCTAATGGTGTGAACAAGATGGGAAATACCTGATGTTCCTTTAAATGACAGAAGAGTGCTGCATTACAGGTCACGGCAGTAAAGCAGACTGTCATCAATAAAAATCCCCTGGAAATGTTTATGCCTTTTTCGCATATTATTCTCACATGCCGTGTTTGTGGATTTGATAAAAGCCAATCATCCTTGCCTAATGTGAAAAGCATTCCAGGACTATCTGTGCGGATTGCCCACTAGGTGTCATACCAGAAGGCCTGTGTTTAATGCACATTTGTGAGTCACCTCATGTTCAGATAGAGGATACATCATTCACCCTCCACAACACAGGCCACAGATAATAATAAAAAATAATAATTTTTGACAAGATGGCCCCTGTTTACATTAGCTCTTAAAACAAAATAAGCAAAATAAGTATTCCTATATGCATTCCCAAGGCATACAAGAGAAGAGTTTCAAAAGTATATTCCCAAAGAAATACATTAACTGAAAGATATTCCAGTACAGAAGATTCCTCTGAGAATTTGACTATGTTTAAGTGGAAATATTGCACATTGCATCTTAAAAACATCAAAGTGGGGTTCCTACTGTTGGCTATGATAAAATTTAGAATATAAACAAATTGGTCAAAAGTGAAAGAAATTACCTTAATCATTATTACACATGAAAAAAATACATTATCAAAAGCATCAAGCGTTACCAAAAATTAGTCATTCAACAGTGAAGGTGAAAAACACACAGTGAATACATTACTGCATTAAACATCACTTGTAATTGTTTAAATACACTGTACAATAATGTAATATCATCCACCAGCAGTGAGAAATAAATGAAAAATAACATGGGGCTATGCTTTTTATGTCTGTGTGTAAACAGTCTTTTATTCTGCAGATGTAGAAAACATCATGGTTTGAATGTAGCCTTTTAACTACCTGAACATACTCGTGGAAGCAGGCTTCGAGTTTACAATGGCAGTGCAGAGTGATGTATAAATCTGCTAACACGATCAGAGAGGTTTTAAAATCCTAATTCCATCATAACCTAAATCATAACCTGCTTTGTGGACATAAGTCTAATGTATACCCAAATCTAACTCATTTGGCAGTTATCTGCCTCCCAGAGCAGTAACTCGCCAGTAAACTCAACTGGCTGGAGGGTCTGCAGAGCTTTAGAGATAAATGAAGGCAAAATCTCTTCGTAAGATACTATAATTAATTAAAATTATTTGCTTTACAAATTTAAATTAGAAAGATTTAACCGCTTTTCTTATGGAATCTTTTTATTTCTGTCTATGTTTAAATGGTAAAATACCCACTTTTTCTCCATCAGGAGCTGACTGTCAGTACACTGCAGTCAGTTTCCTAAGAGTACCATTAAAAAACACATCACATCAACTGCTTGATGATGGCCTATTTGCACAAGTTTCTAAGAAATCAGCTCAAGATTATCTGTCCCAGTTTTAATTAAGTTAATCAGTTGTAATTACAGGTCTAAACACTACCTATGCAATTGCCAAAAAAAGACTTAAATTTTTTTCTTACTGCTTCGCATTGAATACTCCTATGAAGTGCTCATACAACACCTGCTTCACATTAAGATCTGCTGAAGACAGGTAACAGTGATACCAATTTTAGTATCATGTGGTAATATCTAATTACTGACAGAACTTCATCATAAGATGGTTATGAAAGTAATAATTTTATGTCTCCCACAGAAAATGTCTCTCGAACGTCCAAGTCTGACTATGAGAAACTGATTTACTTCCATTAAAATTCATTTCAAGTAACTGCCTAGTTTTGCCACTGCAACTTCAAAAAATGCTAATTAGTTCCAAATCAGAATGTATGTAATTACAATAGTTTTCTGCATGAAAACCAATTACCTGGTGCCCTTTGGGTGAATGAGACAGAAGATATTCTATATTCCTTTCAACAGCATAAGTATTTTACCTTTTAGGCCATGAAAATAATGTGCCAACCGTAAACATTCTTTTTTTCCCTCTCAAATGTTTAAAGACTGTTTTCTTCCCCTTAGTATGATGACACTAAGCGAGTTGACAGTCTGCTTGCCAGTCAGTTTAATCTCACTTTCTCGGCAGGTTTGTGGGAAAACTGTGGCATGCCAAGTTATTTTTGGCCAAATGTTTCAGTATAAAGAGCCTTCAGGAGCTTTCATTTAGTGACTGGACTAACTGGCAGCTGTTGTACCTGCAGAATGTAAATTGATGTTGCCATGGAAATAGAATAACTTTTCTTTTCATGTTCTGTCTTTGCGTATTTACATTTGCCCTAGTACAGAAGTCAGCTTGGGAAGAATCTTCAAGAACAGAATGAAACACAAGGAGACCTCTTGGAGAGAGATAAAAAGTTATTTGCATCTATTTCAGATAATGGTAATTTATGAACAAAATTAAATGCTTTAATTTTATTTTCTCTTCCTAAATGGGAAGCAGATGAAATATAAAAATCCACATGTCATTTTTGTCTGTTGTTGTTGACTACCATATATTTTCCATTGCACTTTCCATTCTGACCAAACCTCAAAAATCATGCTTCATTCCAAAGGCCACGGGAACAGTTTTGGTTGCTTTCTTTAACAGAATTTGTTTATTAAAAAACATAATAAATGCACTTAAAGTTTTTAATTTTGTAATAAAGGAATTTACACTTTTGCCTATGATCCAAAGCCACAGATTTATGCAAAAAAGTTCTCCAGCTGCATGACAACCATAGCCCTAAAAGTGAAATTTATGGACCTTGGGATGATGCAGGTCCAAGAGAGACCTCCCCACCCCAGCCTGTCTCCATCTTTACAAAAAAAGACAAGGAAACATTTCCATCCAGTCATAAAATCAGTGTCATTTTACCAGACAGTACATTAACCTTGGACTCTTCAAATCATGTAAGTATGAAGTCACTGAGAGTGTTGCAAATAATGTTTTCGCAGAGGGAAGATTTGAGAAAACGGAAGTATTATTGACACAGTCAGTACTGTTTATTTTCTGTACTAGTCTGAAAACTTCAATAAGAAGCAAAGGAGCTGGAAACCTCAGAATCTACCTCAGTTCGATAAAAAGCCAAGAACTCATCATGTCTGCAGAATACTACCATGCTCAATGCAGACAGACAGACCACAATAAGAAGTTAAAAATGCATGGGCTAAGTACAAGCAATTACCATAGTATTTCTGAACAAAGAATACTGCCCATGCACATTTTTCTGGAGGCAGTGATGCTGGCGAAAGACAAATCCAAGACAGGTTGGGATTTTCATCTAAACAGATTAGAAGCACAAATCTTAACCAGAAGCCAGTAGGGTTTGTGCGCTTCATATAAGAACTTAAAAACTGATAAGCATTTTGAGACAGTGAATAGGATTTTGTGGGGTTCTTTGGTCTGCTTTTTTTTCTTCTTCTTCTAGTATATGTGAGATCCCACTGTTTTTCCTATTGTGGTAATTTTATCTCCCACTCAAATCTCAGAGGGGGGGAAAGATCTTCCAATATAGTGGCTGTCAGCACTTTAACAGCTACAAACTGATCGAGGAAGGAAAATGAGTTTTTTTTCTTGCTGCTGAAATATTCCTTAGATTTAGATAAATCTAAACACTATTGCCCCTCCAGGTTTTCGCATTTTCTTCACTTTTTCTCATTTAGTTCCACATCTACTTTAATAAATATTTAACTACATGCACCAGCACTTCCCATTTACTCTCTCCTTAGCTTAAAGATTAATGTAGATATCTGAAGAAACATCTTAGCTTAAAACCATGGAAAAATCATTTTGCTCATACATGCATTTAGACATAACCCTGTTTATCTGATTTACTTAATGGGATAGAAGATTTCACAACTGCGTATTAGCCTAAGAGCCAGAAAATACTGACAGAAAGGTGAAAAAAAGGATATTTCTCCGATAAAACTTCTTATGGACTCATTTATGAACAAGATTATGATTGAAATCTTGTCACACTGGAATCAACAGTAAAACTACCATGGTCTCCAGCAGGACAAGGATTTAATTCATGTTTTGGTTACCGCTTTTATTTCTCCCCATAAGTAAGAGTATCTGCTGAGTTCTTTTATATTCCTAGTGCAAAGGACGAAACCACAGTCTGATATATAAATGAGGCTTAATTTTTCTATCAAATGCATCAAGGACAAAGAAGCAATGTACATACATTGACTCTGTGTACAAACTAAAGCATGACTGCAGCATACCTAAGCATAGTTAATGCTGCTGTAACCCATCCAGTGAGGGCACTGGCAACCACGAAACCCTAGAAGAATCCAAAAACCTGAGACCTGCAACACTTAAGAATGTAGCTGTACCTTTAGTACTTGAGTAACCAATACCAGCTCAGATATACCTCTAATTTAATACAAAGTCAGTTTATTTATTGAACTGGAAGTCTGTCTGTCTGGAAGTTATACAAGCACAATGAATATTCACAGTAAGGTTTCAAATTTAAGTTATTTCAAGTTATCTGCATATCATACTAGTTAAACTCAGTATTTTTTAAAGCCACCAGAGTTGTTTTCTAATCTAACAATACAAATATTCTGAGAAGGCCAGGGAGCATATTTGTAACTCACTTCCAATCAGACCTGCCAGGATCCCGGACCATTTCAGCATGCTGTGTATAACAAGAAATTGCATTTATCACAGGTATGTAATATTCAGATTCTTTCAGGCCTTGACAGGAGCCGTACTATCTCAGATTTGTCAACAAGGTCACTCTTTCCCCAGATCAGTATAAATGCATTTGCTTTGGTTCTAGAATCGTGACCTGTAAACTTGGGCTGACATTTACCAATACCCCTTGTTGCTTTCAGTTGATTCATGACCAAAGCAATATGGTAAATTCATCAGCTTCAGTGGAGTTCCGTGGTGAGGAACTCAAATACATCCTCCTGCATTTAATATGATTTTAACATGAAGGACAAGTGAATAGCAAAAAATCTCCAAGAGTAAACTGTATTTCAAATTTCCTACTTGTATTTAATGAGTTCTAGCACTGTATTTTAAGATGGCACTATATTTAGGCTGTGGTATTGCATCCATAAATATAATGTAGTGCCAATAAATATTTCTCTGTTGACATGCAATGCAGAATTCTCACTGCAACCATACATCACACTTTTTGTCAACCTATCAGTCTGTCTGACTACAAGCTCATACATCGGTTTTTGCTTGCATTTTTAATCTTAGGAAAGACTAACTTGGGCATTGCTTATTCTGCAGAAAACTCTGTATCTTTCTGGAAATGTTCACAAATATAATTTTCTCTAGAAATATTAGCTTTTTTTACTATTCATTAGCTATATTCATTATACAGAAATTGAAAATAAAAAATAATTCCAATTAGGCCTTTTTTCCCTCTTTCTTCTCAGTTTAACCACTTCCCTTCTCCCACGCCATTTTATTGCTAGGCTTCAACTCTTGTGCAAAGAACAAGAACTATCTCAGATCAGAGCAAAACAAAGTTTCAAATCTCCCTCGTATATTGCAGAGAAAATGGGGGGAAGAAAAAATAAAGAACATCAACCTCCTTTTTTTAGCTCCTTAGGGTATGTTTACAAAATAACTGCCACATTTTGACCAGTAACAAATGAAGGTAGGTATGCAGAAGCAGGCTGTAACCATAAGGAAGAACAGCTACTCCTACAGCTGTGGGCATCTGCCTGCACCTGTACAAGCTTTCTGTGTCAGAAATGCACAAAGACACAGCAACACAGAAAATGACCGTGTCATTTTAAACCACCTCCACGGCCCCCCTTCCCTCCCCCACCCTCCCAAAAAAAATTCACTGATTTTCATACCCTTCATCTAAAAATTAATGTAAAATAATTTTTTACCCACCCTCATGAGGATAAATCTCCAATCCCATATAGTGTTCCTATTATTGTCTCACTAACACTAAATGCAGTCTCTTTAAGAAGTCTAGCAAAATAAACAGTAATTATGAATCATAGATTCTTGCAAATGTTTCCTTTTTGCTTAAAAAAAATCTCAAAAATTTCAGGACAATATGCAAATGTCAGTATTTTTGACTCATTTCTTGCCTGTTGTTCTTCCAAAAGTATCTTTTCCTTTAGGGAGGATATGCCTTATAATGCTTAAAGGGTGTTCCTTTTTTAACTCTGAAAGGCTGTTTCCCAAACCTCCTTGAATGCAATTTTCTAACCAGCTTTTCCACCTACTAGAGAATATCTAGCACAATTCCAAGGCCTGATTCGATGCCAGCCAAGTCAACACATAGACACTATATCTAGTGACCAGAGGCCCCCCTCTTTTGTAAGTCAGAGTACTTTATTGTACAAGAAGGTATCCAGACAGGGAGAATTAAAAAGCAATCATCTCCTCCTGAGACTAGATCAGATTCCAAACAAAAATCTTTTAAGTTTTTTATGGCTGTGTGCAGGCTTTGTAGACTAAATGCCAAAAGAAGAGGATCTGATTGCAGTGACCTCATTATTGCTATAAAGATCCTTCAGTGGACAGTAAATGTGATGAGCTGCTAAATAATTGATTATTGCAAGAACTTAATGCTGAGTGCTTTTCACGCATCAGTACAACATACTATTTTATAGGTGTTGGTGTGTCAGCAAAACTCTGAACAGCTCACCTACAGTTCTCGCTGAGTAGAAAAAAAAAAGGAAAGAAGTGGGAGTCGGAGGCAGTTCCCTTGAAAGCTACAAAGCATGCTTTGCCATTAGCTTCTTCACAACCAAACTGCAGTAAAGTTTTGATTCAGCTCTTTGCATTTAAGTGCAAACTTCTTGTATCTATATTGCTGAGGAAGATATATTATTTGTTTATGGCAATAAAGCAGCAAATTCTCGTATGCTTGGAAGCTTTTAATGGAAATTTTCCCAGCAGGTAGAAACCTTTACTCCACCCACACACAGCATATTGCTCTCCAGCAACAGCTATTGCTCCCAGCCATGGGCCAGGATAATTCAACATATCTTAAGTTTCTTCTTTTTATATGACCTCGCAGCTTTCCGGTTAGATAAAGGTCAAAAGAAATGCCTAAAGTGATAGGGAATAGGGCAAAGGTTTCACAGCAGGAAGTTAGAGATGGAAACGATCCTTTTAAGTGAGCACTTAGATTCTTAGAGTTGTGCCCAGCTTTAGGCTCCCTGGTGCCAGAATAATATTGACATACTGGAGTGGGCACAGTGGAGGTCCAGGGATTGGAGAACATGGTGCATGAGGACAGGCTGAAAGAAATCTGCCTATTCAGCTTGGAGAGGAGGAGGTGGAAAGGGAGATCTTATTGCTATTTGGATCTCTCTGATCAGAGAATACACAGGCACTGGAGCTGGAAGTTTTTGAGGTGTGTGATGATAACACAATTTTATTTTTTTTACCTAGGAGGATGGTTGAACACAGGAAAAGAGGCCCTGAAAAGTGGTGGGACCTCTGTTCTAGGAGATGTTCAAGATTTGGCTAGTCACAGCCCTGAGAAATCTGATCTAATTAGACCTTTTCTGCACAGGGGGTTGAATTGGATTAGCTTCTGGAGGACCCCTTCAACGTAATTTATGATTCTGCGAGAAATGAGAAGGAGGGAAAGACTTGGCATCTCTAACCTAATTTCCAAACTAATATAAAATAACACCCATTAAACTATATGCTCTGTGTCACTACGAAAAAAACACTGGTTCAACGTTCAAGGCTCTTATGAACATTAGCACTCCTAATAGGGATTTAAACATAAAACTATCTTGAGGACTTAAAAGAAATGAACAGAAATTCAAATAAAATACGAACAGGAAAATAGGGAATAAATAAGTAATTCAGCTACTTGAGTTTTTTCCCCCTATCCTTGGCCATGTTTACTTGTACCAGATCTAAGGGAAATGTTTCCCTCCTCCAGAATACGATTCATTTTTATGAAAATGCCATCATATCTGGCAGGCACTTAGGAACAAGCTTGACATTCTGAAGCCGTATTCATTCACAAGTGAAAGAGAAACAAATAATAGTGACAACCAAGCTGTGAATAGCTATTAACATCTTTAGAGATTGTGATCTATCTACAGACAAGTAAGAAGGAGAATATGTTTTCTGTTTCAGTTATTTAGTTGTTCTCAATTTCCCACAATTCTAGCAGTGTTTCACTCAAGTGATATCACTTGACTCTGAATAAACTAAAGACTGTAATTTGTACTTATAGCAAAGTTCATTGGTTTGGGTTCCAAATTAATTATCAAAGTTTGCATGACAGATTTACTGATATGAATGATTCGCCTTTTTAATACTCGCTCCTGTCTAGTTTCTGTGCCTACTCCTTCACTTGACATTCTTATTTATTTAATAGGACTGGATGGCCCAAAATGACAGTTGCTCTGACAACCAAAGAAAATTAGAACAGCATGACATCAGCAACAAGACCAGAATGTAGGAACAAAGAGACTAAAATGGAAGAACATAAGATTTGGCCCAACTCACTTTTTCTTCCTCTCTGATTCTCCTCTCTCTCCGTTATTTCTGCATGATAATACATGCCTCTCACATATTGTCTTTATAAGTCATGAAGTAGTAGATAACTCCAGGAAGACCAAACATTTGGATATATGCAATAAGAAAAAAAAGAAAAAACAAAATATTAAAAATATTTAGCAGTCTTTTTTTAAAAAAAATCTTTCTGTGTGTTGTGTCCTTTTCCTTACTAATATGTAAACAAGTGTGTAGAAGCAGTACCATACAGAAACAAAAATATGGTTTTAGGATATTCTAACACAACAATAGCTTCTCTACAAATAGGAAAATTCATTGTGAAACAAAAATTATTTTGCAATACAATTACTTCTGGATTGCTATTTACAATTATCCCTTTGTCACTGAAAATAAATGTTTGCTGTTTTGTACTTAAGCCCAAATAGAGGTATCTATGGTTAGTAGAAGTTAGTGGCTAAAGCCTCCCGTACTCAGTCTGTACTGAGTGTTCCGTGATCCAGAGGCAAACAGAAATTCCTATGACTGCTCCTCCCTGGGAGCAAGGTGTCAGCAGGTGAGAGAGAGCCCAATGTTTGTGCGACTGATACTCCTCTCTGCTTCCATCCAGGCAATGTGGAAACAAAGGGCAAAACAGCTGACCTGTATACCGAGGTATGAAGAACACAAGGACTCAAGGCAGGTGGATCACGCAGAGACCACATGGAAAACAAAAAAGGGCAAATTGGGGCAAAATGGGAAAAGAAAAGGGGATGGAAAAGGCCTATAACTAGTGCAGAAAGGTCTTCCTCTAAACTTCAGTGTACCTTGGGACTTCTCTGAAATTGTTAGTACACAGAATTTTCTTCATGCCCTGCTAGTTACTGAAGCCATAAAAAAAAAATACTCTTTTGTTGCCACTTTTTCCCACCTAAGTCCTTCAAGGACAACATTCTTGTGCAGCTAGATGTCCAAAACCCAACCGATAACTCATATGGGACCTTAAATGGTGCATATGATAAAGATATTATTTAAGTATTCTTTTCTGTGTAGGAAAATGCACTTCATTCATGTTGACATTTTATTTGGGTTACAAAAGAAAGCAGGCAACCAGAAGTTGGACAATGCCAGAGAGATTAAATATTTGGTATGATCTTGTTCTTTCCCTTTTCCTCATCTCCTCAAATTCTTCATTACCATTAAATGCTGCTACCTTTGCATCCTGTCTTTACCTTAAGCAATCTTTTCATTCGCAGCAACAATGGAACCATAGTTCTAGGCAAGACTGCAAAATATCACTGATCTAAGACTTACTAGCAATGAAAAGCAATAGGATACACATTAGCTCTTAGAAGGATAGTTGCCGAAGTTGTAGGAAGGACAGACATAAGCAAATAGCAAAAGCCTGGAGCAATCTATAGCAACTTGCAGCAATGCTTTATTATGACGGTATCAGTGGTTTTCTCTGACACCTCTAACAAGATGCAGGCAAACATCTGAGAGCACAGACTTAGGGTCTGTCATTACAAAGTCTTAATATGGTTGAGACACGTTTAGTGGAAACAGAAGGTTCCTTAAAAGCAAGGATCTAAGAAGCTCTGTGGAGCGTAACATCTACTGCAAATGGCAAGTTTTGCAGATTATAGCCTAGCCAGTTTTGAACAACTTTTCATTAAGACATCAGAAGGATCCTCTCTAATTTCAAGATTATCTCTTTGCCCTGCTACAAATATGAAGACATCCCAAATATTCAAAACACACTTAGATCCTTGTATACATGACAGAAATTAGATTACTTTGCAGCCCACTGACATTTTCCCAGAGACTGCATAAGTGGGTAACTGAACTTGGTAGGACTTACAGGAAATCACTGGGCATCAGCTTTCACAGAGCAATAAAAACTCTTCAATACTCAGTAATATTCATGTATTTCCCTCCATTACCCCCTATTCTCTGTAGCTGTTAGTGGCACCACTCATTTGGAAGCTGGTCCTTGAGTCCTGAGAATGTATGCCTCATTTAAATGCAAAAACCCGACATGTTTTATTTCTTTAATGTTAATTGCACTGATTATTATGACAGTGGTCTTCGTACATTGTACTTCCTTTTACTACCTCCTATAAGGAGTTGAACTCTATTTTAAAAAGCCTTGAGATAAGAGCACAGTAACATCATAGAGAACAAAAACATCTGCAAATAATATTGTAGCTCTGTGGAAAAGTTGGTGATAGTTTTTTATTTCAGTGCAACTAGTTTTTCAATATAATTCAATCATTCCAGATAGTAATGATTATTTTGCTATATTCCATCTCTTGTTAATGTGGAACATAAAATAGGTTGTCTCTCATCTTTGTGACGAATTCCTGGATATTAAGTAAAGCAAAAAAATTCATTACTATTAAGAACAATATTACGTATTGTGTTGAGGTGATGCCAAGATCCTGAAATTCTTATTTCCATCCTTTTAAATTATCATTAAGGAAAATTTAGTCAATCTGTTCAAAGACTGAGACGTACCTGTTTTTCAGTTGACTGTACAGGCAAACGGTCTGTATGTCAAACACTTTACTCTGAATGAGAGAAAATAACGCTTCTGAAAAAGAACCACTGAAAACTTGACAGGAAAATTCCTTATCCCTCTCAAAAAATAGCTGAAAACTAACCAGATTACCGCCATACCCCAGAAGCCTTTTGGAATGCTGAAAAGCTTTTTGTCCATGAATATCTGCTCTAAATTACTGCTACAGGTACTGAAATGCCAGGAATCAATATTTATTTAAAATTGCAAAAATTTAGGGTCCAGTTCAAAGGCTTACTTCAACCTTAGGTTGTCCACCAGGCTACTGTGTTTAAGGTATATCAATATTTGGTGTCATTCATACATGAAAAGCTTTTTCAAACAGGGCTTAAAATAAACATGAAACAAAGGTATCTCCCCTTTGGTAATGATGAGTTGGCAGACACAGAAATCTCAGGAATACAAAAACATAAAATTCCATTGACCCACAAAGAAAGTTGAAAAAAACAGCATCTCATTCCTGCAGTGTCCTCTGGGACCAAACAAGTTTACGGGTTAAATATAGCAGGGTTTAAAAAAAGAAGACAGAAAGTCAGAAGTGATGGAAGACTATATTTGCTGAAAAGAAAAACAAATCCACAAAAACAAACTAAATCAAAAAAATCCCAAACCCAACAAAAAACAACCAAGCAGAAACTACAAGTAAAAGTGTTGATATTTGGAAGTGTAAGAGATTCATGTGCTTCCTAAAGTTTCGAGGTTCTCTTTCCCTTTCACCAAGTGTGAATTTATGCTTTAAAGAGCTGAGTTAGGAACTGAAATGACATTCAAATGCTTTGTTCTTTTTGTTTCTTTGACTTGTTCTGATTGGATATTGTAATTCTGACTTCAGAGAATTACCCTAAAAAAAAAAAAAAAAAGAATTATTTGGTATATAAAAGATATTACAAATCAAAGAGTAATGACTAGGTGATCTCTAGAGGTCCCTTCCAACTCTGAAAATTCTGTGATTCTGTGACTCTTGGAAGCAAATTTTCAAACACAGGCACCTACACTGGGCATGGAAAATGTTTCTCCATCCTTTTTTGTCAGGAATACTTTAGATACCTGTTTGAAAATATGATCCCAACTAAAAGCTAGATGAAAATCTGCAATCTGAGAGAAGGTTTTTAGTTACCACACTCACGAGAAGCTCAAATGCAGGACTGCTGCTCTAAAAGCTAATAGCCCGAAGCCTATTCAACTCAATGGGACACTTTTCAATTGCTCCATTAGATTACTGGATTGGGTTCAAAAAGCTTAATTTAAAGGACTTTCATGACAGAATTTCACTCTAGTGACAACATTATCCCAAATTCTGCTGTACCCAAAAGCAACAACCCAATATTCATTTAAGCATCTGAGTCAATGTTAACTGCTATATGTTTCAATTCCAGAATATAGGGATTGTCCCACCTGGCAAATGCTGATTATTATGTTATTCTCACCCCCAAAGAAAATCCGTATATATAGAAAAGCATAAAAGTACTTCTCACAATGATTATCAAGTCACAGTAATTACATTTCATATGGGAAGCATTTTATATATAATTCAGTATGTGAACAATTATGTACATCAAGCCAATTATTAGTTAGCAGAAGGATCAGTTAGCATGTGCTCCTGGTCTGTCACAAAATTAATATAGATATATATAAAATTAAAAAGATGAAATTAACAAGAAGTAACCTGCTTCTGACTGTGAGAAAAACACAGAATTTCCAGCTCATCAGAAATAATCACATTTCTGCATCTGTTGATGTTGTATAAGGTCTAAAAGCTGACACATCAATGTTCTTCATTGAACATGTGTTCATGTAAAAAAAGCGACTTTAAGGTCCCAATCAAAATGATATATTTCAGCACTCCCAAAACTTTTTTGTTTGGTTGGGTTTTTGTTTGTTTTTTATTTTTTGAAACTAAACTCTTGTTTTCTGTCTTTTCAAAAATAAGCATAGATATCATGGAATCTGAGGTTTGGATCACCATTCTCACAGAACAACTTCTGGAAGATTTGCACTTCCCAGGGGTAATGCAGCTGTACTTCTTGCAGGGCCCACACATTGTATTGTGGAAACTGAAATTTGAGAGCTGAATGGCATTATTATTTCCTGTGCAGAGCTTTCTAATCCAGCTGTATCTTCTGTAATCCAAACAGCTGACCAAAATAAATCTCTGCTGTCTTCTGAGAAATAAATTTCTCAAAACAGACCTTGCCTATGGGGAAGCCTCCAAGCTGTAACTCCAATAAGACAGCGCAGAGCTAGGGAACATTTTTTTTGCTTAGATGCTTTGAAAAAAATTATTTGTGGGAAAAGAATAGAATTTAACTGAAAATTATTTTAGTGGAACCAGTCTCAAAAGTCATATCTGCATGCACACAGAGAACTGCGGAGGGGGGGACCTGAGATTTGCTGACATGCCATATCCATGATTTAGTCCAACAGTTACAACCATAATCATACCTCAAGGCTGTGGCAGAGCATGCTGTGCAGCTGAGAAATGCAAAAAATGAGAGAAAGCTCATCTTTATATTTCCTTTCCTTGGGCCAGTTTGCCAGTGTAAGTTAGATCATTCTCCAGTGACAGATGGCTATAACCCCTGCAGGGCCAAGAACCCCAGCCAAAAGTTCACAAAAGTCTACATGAGGGTTTGCACTGGTATCACATGCTTTTGGTTTGGGCAGCTAAACCCCAGAGAGAGACAGAGGGCAAAAGCACTTGAAAGTAATTTAAAAGAGTTCCAGGTTGCAGAGCTGCCTTCTATAGTGGAGATACAAAGTGCTTACCTTGCCTCCCCAAATCCAGTCTTAATGCGAGTTTAGCAATTTAGAAGAATTACAGAAAATAATGGAAGAGGAAGATAGGCAAAGGAGAATGGATTTATTTCTACAGACTACTGACTTCCACCCTGCAACCAAGTCTAGATTTACGTATCAACTGAATGTAAAATATGTTCGTCTGGTATTGTACCAGGAGATGTTCCTTCCATCTTGTGTTCTAGATCCTGTTCGGCTTAGTTCTAGCAGTTTACAATATAAATTATTAAAAGCAGGAAAAATGAATGGTTTGGGGTAGCAGAAGTAGACTGCCTAAATTTGGAACACACCTTTCATGAAACGGAGACAAAAAGAAGTATGTGAGTAGGAGTCATGTTAAATGCCGAGTCAGTTCATTGTAGGCTGCAGTAATTTTATTGCTACCGTTTCTGGAAATTTTTATCCAATGTCAGTACTTGTAGTCTAACACTTGCACAGTCACATCTGGCAATACTGCCTGGCCAAAATCAACATCCCCACAGAAATATCCCTCTAAAGAAAACAATTACAATAATGCATGGCAAACGTACCACTGCAAATAGGGAAGTAGAAAATATCTAGAGTAATGATTTGGATCAACTATTTCTCATGAGTCTCTTGCAACTGTATACCAACTATACTGTACAGGCCAATACTAGATGATGCTGTGAGGAATTGCCTTAAAGCCTTTTAAAGATGAAAATATATAATTTCATGATATTAAAAGATATGTATATCAAAAGCAGTAGCTTAACAGAATTTGCAACATAAATCTAATAAAAGGAAATCTCCTGATGTTGAACACTCAGTGAAACGCTGATATAACTCTCATTTTCTTTTTAATATCATACACTTATGTAAACACAGCATGTTCTCAGCCACATATAGAAGTTGAGAATAAAAGTACATCTGATTTCTTAATAAATTAGAAGAACAAGGAACTTCTTTAGGAAAAAAAAAAAAAAGCCAACAGAAAAAAGACCTTGCAGTCACTCTTAGATGTCAAATACCATTAAATACAACTTTGTCTGTTGCTAGAGAAGATAAAAGCTGTATTTAAAAGCCTTGCCAAAAATGTCCTTTTCAGTACTAATTAGCATCAATGGTCAAAGCCGCTAGAGCAAAAGAAGAACAGAGAGAGGGAGGACAAGAGAAATAAGTACCATCACTGACACTAACAGGATTTTTTTAAGCTTTGTCTCATGAT
Organism: Thinocorus orbignyianus; assembly: GCA_013400375.1. NCBI lineage: Eukaryota > Metazoa > Chordata > Aves > Ciconiiformes > Thinocoridae > Thinocorus > Thinocorus orbignyianus. The sequence goes on along the minus strand of VXBW01003162.1, from coordinate 799,850 downwards.
ACATTAAAGGATGTTTTTCTTTTAATATAATGTCTTAAGCTTACAAGTGCTATGAGCAGATGTCCTTCTCAATCTGCTCTAAAATCAAATCCAATAGCACATAAAGAAAAGCCACAGCAGAAACTGTCTCTTCTTAGAGTTTCTCCAGATGAGAAATTAGCAGTTCTATAAAATAAAATGAGGTAGAAATCTCCTCGTCATGTTTGAAAGCACTTTTGGTTCCTACTTGAGGACTGTTCAGCTCATGCTCCAGACCACAGGGAAAAGATTAAAGTACAGTTCAAGAACCTTGCTAAGATAATGAGCCCACACAACTCTGTGACTTTTGTCCCCATGCTTTTTACAATCACCTGAGTTTTATAAATTCACAAAATGGAGAATCTTAGTGTTGCAGCAATCACATTCACCAGGAACTGCAATGGATGTATTTTTGCTCGCTTTTTCCAGTTGAGAAAACAGACCCTTGTTAAAAGGCGAAAACGTTCAAGAGATGCAGGTGTTTCTCATGTTTCAGAGTGGAAAGCAGGTTATCATGTCTGTTCTATTACATTGCCAAAAGCTACCTGATCTTATCTTTCAGAAGTGATGGCAGCCAACCTGTGCACTTGTCTTCCTTCTCCCTGCTGTCTTCAACACACCTGGCACAGCCTCAGAAAAAACAACCAACCAAAGAAACCCCAAGAAACCCCTAACCACCAAACTAAAACCAGCCCAAACCTTTTCACTTGCATCATCAACCTTTCCAAGGTTTAGTTTCTTCCCAAAATACAGTGCCTGCTAACTTCTCATTCACACAGAGTTAAGTCTGGAGCAATCGTGAGAGCGATGCAGTTATATGGTTATAAGAAGACATGAGAATTCCTGTATTTCATAATTATTGCTAACTCAAAATATGGGTCAGAGCCTAAAAACTGATTAGCCCCTTGAGCTTTTCATGTCTCTTCTTGTCATGAGTGACATGACAAGGGAAGAAGAATAAACAAGCCTTCCCCCTCACACTCAGCATACAGGCAGCCTGGGGCACTGAAACCCTCTATGCATAGGCTAGAAACAGCATTGGCATGATAGCTACACCAGCTTTCCAAATCTAACCTGTCATTATGTTTCAGTCCTTTTTTTTGAGGGGATCTTCTTTCACATTCCTTTCAGACAGACTTCATGCCCCAAATATTCTGAATTGGTGCTAAATGCCTGAACCAAACTTCCCACAGTGGAAAGCCTGGTTTGTCCTCAGCATCCTGCCAGTGTTTGGATTTATTACTGGAACATTCATCAAGGGTATAAGTCATGTAGTGGATATGAGATATAGGCATCCTGTCATTATGGACAGGTTCTCTATGTGATCATTTTAGACTGCTTACTTAGTACCAAACAGATGGAAATTGTTTTAATCCATATAATTCTTGTATGAGAATCAATGACTTTATGATGAATGTACAGATGTCATTGTTCTACTACTTAGTCACACTGTGTTTGATATTTCAACTGCATGGATGCTCATGCAAATAAAAAAGTGGTTTTCCTTGTATTTTGTAACAGCGTGTTCCAAAGGTCCAAGAGACTGTTTTTAGGAAATGACCTTCAGTGTATGCAGTGCAATAGCGCCAGTCCGTTTCCATGAAACAAAAACTATAAGCCCGTTCTTCAGCATTTCCACAGCAGATAAGTACAGTGAGGCACAACATGTGAACAGGCACAAGTTTTCTAGGATGCATCCAAAATAATTTGGGGCCTAAACTGGGGTCATCTAGCAAGCCACCAACAGGACAGCTCATGTCTGTACTAAAATATGTACAATAGCTAGCAGATAGGGTACATTTTACAATAATTGCAAAAATCCTGAGTAAATAATACCGTGGTTTCACAGGCTAATTTCTAGAATAACCACCAGTACATCTTTTGTGAAGTGAAGACTTATGAGAGTTTTGTATTTTATCACATCTTTATATTCTTTCAAATAAAACCAAAATAACCTGAAAGTGAAAACATTTGTACATTTTTTTTCAGTTCTGCACTACAGGTAGAACATTCATCTCAGATAGTGAAAAGTTACATCAAGATATGTTTCTGAAGAATTTGTTATGTTCCCGCATGCACATAGTACACATACTAACTAAATTTTTCACTCAACACCAGATATGAAAATCAAAACGCTAAGAAAGAAAATTAGGGTTGTTTTGTTAAGAGAGAAAAAGTGATTTTTACCTCAAAACAAAAATTGCTACTTGAACTGAAGTTTCTGATGCCCTGTATCTCATTTATTTTAGGTAACTGAGCTCTGCAACTGGTATGACAGGAAATTATATAATTGCTTGATGTTAATTTTCTCTTAATTATTACTATCATTCTATTGGGTACTCCCTCCTTGCACCAGGAGGCATAGCTACAAGGAATTCAAACTGTTTTTAAGCAAAGTGAATGTCCCATCCAGATCTCCATGGAAATCAAGCTGTTTCATTCTTCTCTATGTGAACTAGAGCCTGATTAGTCTGTATAAGCAAGTCCAGCCAACATGGGATGAGGAGGAGATGAAGGTCAGCAAACAAACCCAGTTCTTCCTCTGTAAATGTGTTTTGTTTCACATCTAAACTTGTGACTAGGAAGGGCTTGATGCAACACAAGAGGAAGAAATAGGAAGGCAACACAAGATTTTTCTTTCCAGCATGTTTCACGCAGTCTCGGAAATGCTTTTTGACAGCACCTCATGCGTTGAAGAGGAATTCTTCAATGTGCAATCAGCAAGGGGGTCTCTGTAGATGCAGGTTGGCATATGGTATCTCAAATGTCTTGGTGACAAGTGGCGTGTTAGCAGAGCAACAGAGTAGCAGGGAAAAAGACATTTTGCTAATCACTCCCTGTTGCCCACACCCTCAGGCAGAATCATATTGCTTTATGCAGATGAGCTCATAACAGTTTCTTCAATTTAGCTTTTATATAAAAAAGTGCCAGCTCCTAACGCTATGTCAACAGGCACCCGAGGGCCTTCCACTTTACATCGCAAGTGTATTACTATTTAAAGATGAGCTTTTAGCTTAACATCATTGCTTGCCTTCAGAGTTTAATTACCGCCCTCCCCATGAGGCCCAATGAGCCATCCACTCCTCCCACGGGAGTTCTGCCTGGCAATGATCTTTAACTAAATAAGTAAATGCCAAATAAGCACTTCTTAAAGATGTAGTGTCTTGTTTTCTGCCCGTCTTTGAAGCCTGCAGAAGCCAGGCTCTGATTTGCATCTCACTGGTAGCAAGCCATGCTGAATTTAGAGATCTTAGTTATAAATATCGTCTGTGATATAAACTAGAAAGGGGATTTTAAAGACGGAAACCTTTTTTCCTTTGCTGTTTCTTGTGCTCAATTATCCTACGTCATTACCTATAGGCAAACCTAAATCACTGAAACAAGAGCCTCTTGTACTCAGTTACACCATCTGTAGTGTCTTACACAGCTACAGCACTCTAGACAGCCTGAATTTGCTACAATACTCCTCCAAATTATCTTCCTATATTTATTTCCACCACTCCTGTCTGTAATAAAACAGTAGTGTTACAAAACAATTAATTCCCTTGAAATAAATATCCAAGATTTTAAACAGGTCAACATATATGCACTTAAATCTCCAATGAGCCAAGCTACTGGGCAAGACACAGAGGGTAACAAACTCAATAGTGTCCATAGAAACAGGAATTTAGGCACACTTTCTTTTAAAGAAGGATAAAACAAAAATTGGCACAAGCAGATATTATTTCTGAGAGATGGCATTATTACAAAGCAGCTACACACAGAAAAGATGATCCTAGTTCTTGGAATCCTACACCCAGCATACAAAAGACGTCAGTGAGAGACGATTAAACAATAATCTAGGACCCAACAGATATCGTTGCAGGGAAGAAACACAGCACTGTAAATCAACAAAGAGCTGCTGCAAACACTGTGAAGGAAACACGAAGTATACCCTCCTTGCACCATCTACACTTCAAAGCACCATACACAGCTGTGAGTGAGCTGGAAAGGAGTGGACCATACAATCTGCTTTACCTTACTCCTCTGTGAACAGGAAAATAACCCACTTTTGCCATATCCTACCAGACTAGTCCCCACAACACTTCAAAAGGCCTAGATATTGGCTGTGGTTTCTATAGCACTATTCAGCACATATTGCAAATGATATTGGGAATATCTCTCTGGGATTTGTGCCTGGTTGCAGAAACAACATTCAGGCTCTGTCCCCAGAGTGGCTTTAAAGAAGAGATGGTCTGAACTTACAATGAAACTTTTCAGCATATAATTACACAAACATAATGAGGGTTTTTTTAACAGTTGCAAGAAAGCACTTTCTTCCACTGTGTTACAGAATATAAAATCTCTAATCTCAATGTTCTAGGCTAAAAAAAAGTACTTCCATTTAACATACAGAGAGAAAAATACCGTTTTGTTTGTGCATTAGGTTGGAAAAACATGCAAGCTTCCAGGAAAATGGAGTTCACAACTTTCCTCTTTTCAATTTTCCCTTATTTATATTTATAAGGAAAGTTATCAAGAATCAAAAACCAGGAACATCCTTAAAATGGTTACTGGCTCTCTGAACTGCATTTGAATCAAACTGGTTCTTCCTTATCTTTAAGCTTTTCTTTTGTGTTCGTGTTTTATTTATATTGTGTTCCTCACCAGAGCAAGTGAGTAGTTTACAAACATGATCATTCCTTCCTTTTAAAACACTACCCAAAATGAAAACTAAGCACATGTTTATTCACCTGTCGACTCCTGAGCATGTTGCATTAGTTACTGTGGCAAAGCAAAGCCAGGAAAGGGATTTGCTTTTCTTCTTTTTCCTTAGACAAAATAATTCATGACAATTTCAGTGGAAGGACATAGCTACCTCTTTCTGTATGCAGTTTTAACTCTGAATCACCATTTTTAATGGTACAGGAATTCCTGAAATGTACAGGAATTATGTCCAAACACAGACTCTGCCCATTCCTTTGAGAAGATTTTTCACTGGCTCAGCCAGATAAGGAGAATGGCTTCATAACAGGTACACTTAATTGGACGAGAAAGCTAATACTGACAAAGACATCCAGGAATGTGGAGCCTCAATACAGATCAGACATCGCTTCTGATCTCCATGTCATGTGGTTTTTGAAAATTGTATAAAAATAATAAAAAGTTCCTCCTGAGCTGGGTGTCATTTAGAGTTTCTATTTGATTGTATTGTCAAAGGGACTAATTTCTGTATGCATTATCTCTGCTGGCCTGCCCATAGCCAAACAGAATGACACCTCCTCCCTAAGCCTGCACTCTCGCTGTTGCAAGGGAGCAGGGTGAGAATGAAAGGCTGGAAAAAACACTAGAAGTGAGGAGTAAATAGGTGCTCACATTTGGCTTGTGGGGACAGAAGTGAGAAAGATTGCTACTGTAGTGATTATGAAGGGAAAGGTGACTTTCCTCAATTTGCATGTGTTGTCCCTGGAGGTAAGGGCAGGAACGCTGCAGCTAGCAGGAATGCCCAAAACAGCGTGGAAACCAGCAAGGAACCTTCAGCTGGCCAACCCAGAAGGACAGTAAAGCAGAGAAAGTCTGCTGCAATGGGTGACTGCTGCTGCAGAGCAGCAGTTAAAGCTTCCATGTTTTCTGGACTCTAAACACCTGTCAGTGTGGAAGGCTGCCAGGGGAGGGCAGGGAGCAGGGATCCTCCGTCACAGCTTGTTCAAAATGGTCTTGGCTGGGTTGCTGCTTATCTGCAGACTATCCTCTGCTGACTCTTTCCCTAAACAACTTCCTGCTCCTCCCATCCGGAAGCAGTCAAAAGGCTAATTGGGTCTGATGTTTTAAATCACTGATTTTAAAGAATTTAGAACAGCATCAAAAAACCTCCTTATATTTCAGTGCTGCAAGTTAATAGACAAGTAAATTCACACAAAATAATCCCTTAAATTTTGATATCCAAGCATTAAAGAGTCAGATCTTCAATGAATATGAAACAGCATTGCTGTCTTTAACTAAAAAAGCTTCACAAGTTTGCTCCATCAGAAATTATGACCTTTAACAACTCTACCAAAGGGTAAGTATATGTTTCAGAAGAAGAGTGTTTTGAACAGAACTAATTCAGCATCCGCTTTTACCATCTTAGATATTTTATACATCCTCATGTGGTACTCGTCAAGCCTCAGCAAAATACCCATGTGCCCAAGAAGTTTGCATTGAACATGTATGTAATGTGTATGCAATGGATTAATAATACAGCAGTGTTGAGGTGGTTACTGTCGACATTCTTGTCTTGCTAAGAGCTACAGAGGGCTTTAAGGGTCAACACTGGAACTATGGCTGACAATGTAAGGCTGCAGTAAAATATAGCCCCATCGGTCAGAAAACACGCAGAGGTGATTATTCACATATCTTTTAAAAGGATCTGGCAGGATATTCTCCCTGTGTTTATACATTATTTTATCAGGGACAGAAGCTACTGTTATTTGAAACCTATCAGGAGTTCCCATTCTGCTTTGAAACAGTTAAGAGGAGTACACAGCCTTAAGACTTACATGTTTGCTCATGTTTGTGTTTTAAGAAGAGAAAGACAGAATTTCTTAAAAAGATATTGGCAAGGGAATGATTCCAGGAGTCTTCAGCTATTTTGTCTTCTTGGAATAATTATACTGAAGATTTTCCTACATGTTACCCAATTTCTTAACAGGGGTATTCCAACTGTAAAATCAAACCTCCCCTGTGTCAGAAGACCCTTCCTGCATGGTTAAATGAAGCTGCAAGTTATGCCACAAGTAGCACAAACTGGAAAGTCAGATGCTATTATCCACCCTTCTTAAAGATTTACTCTTTGCCTAAATATGATAATGGTATTATTTTATATACGTATTTTAATCACTAAAATATGTCAGCTATCTGTAAACGAGCATTAAAGATCAGATAAAAGCAGATTTCTTATGTTTCAGACATGGATTACCGCTAAAATCCAACCCGGAAATTGAAGCAATCCTAAGCATCTTTTTTTCTTTTCTTTTTTTTTTTTTTCCTTTATCAGTATTACAGCTCCAAACCATCTGTACTTAATTGTAAGACAACAAATTGTCTAAAAACCAGTGAAGGATTAAGAGGACAAATCTTCTTATGGACAGTTCATATTAGAGAAATTTAAAGACTGCTAAGATCACAGCACTTCTCATGTACATGGTTTATTTCAGTCAAGTCCCTGTGTTTATCTTCTTCTAAAATGGAAATACATACAGCATGTTGATCGTTTCCACAGCATCAACAAGAGGTTTATCAGGGTCTTAAACTTTGATGAGAAATCCACAGCTAGCTTAAGAGCTTGCTGACATTTACTCCTAAAGTTCATGCTAGGCAAGAAGAGCAACTGCTGACCTCCAATGTCCCACTGACTCCCAGAACCAGAGAAACTGGGCCAGTAGAGTAGGATGGGACTCATTTTGCATACCATGCTTCTAGTATAGCAAAGCAAATAATTTCATTTATGCAGAATGAGGAACAGAGATTTGATTACAGCTGAGTGGGTGGGTAGAAATGGAGACATCAGTCACCAAATGGGTCACCCAAGCACAGACCTTTTGGTGTGAATGGCATTATGACAATTTCCTCCTGAAGAACACCTGCAATTACACCAAGTAGCTCCAAAAATTTTTCAAATGTCATGCCCATTTAGCTATGCTTGCATTCTTTTTATTTATTCTATTTGTTAGCCATGATTTGTTCCAATTACTGTATAGAAACCAATCTCATGCAATTAAATAACAATTCATGAGATGGATAACTAATATCTACCAGTCAAAGTCCGCAGTTCGCCTACACACCAACTGCAGTACTCTTCATTAAAACATCACTTGGTATATTTTCCAAATAAATCTATATCTGTGGTACCACCTGACAGTGGTAGCTTATTTTGAGAGCTCTTTCTTCATGTCTTTAAGTTCTTCTTCTAATTTTTTTTATTCTCTTAGATCTCTATTTTTTTGCCTTTAAAAGCTATATCCCTTCCTTTTTCAGATCCAGCTATCCCAGCTGATCACAGACTTTTGCTTTCTCCCCATCCATTCTTTAATATTCTATGTAACTGTTTTCATAAACAATAAGTTCTGTAAAATGGAGACAGAGAGCAGGAAATGCACTGCAAGGATCAAGACCTTTACAGAATCTTCCAAAGTTGTTTCAAAAAGAACATTACTTTGGTGAGAAAAAGAAAATCTTTAGAAAAAAAGGAAATCCAAGCATTCTATAAAACACGTCAAAAACTCTGAGAAGCTTTAAATGGTTTGTCTCCTGGGATCTCTTATGCAGTAAATGAAATGAATTTGCTTTAAAAATAACTGGTAAAATATTTAAAGATAAGTAAGACGTTACAACTAAATAATCTACTTCTTAAATTAAACATGCACATTTTTTAATACAGTAAATAATTTTATGCCTGACATATAGATCACTCTAAATGGTTCTCCAATCTTATAAAAGCTGTATACTATCAGCAGTGTCCAGATTATAAGTTTCTCTTCAATGTGCTTTCTTTTATGTGTTAATTTGTTATTTTTAACACAAAAATGTCAAATATCATCTAGGACAGACAGTAAGCAACACCATCTCTACATTTTCTCAGTTAAGAGCTACATTTGATTGCTTTATTTGAGATTCATGCAAATGGCAGATGACAGTTTTTATTCTAAAAAAAAAAAAAGGCCTTTAAACAAAAGGATGCTCCTTCCTCTTCAAAGACCTTCAATACAAGCTTTTGCGAACATCTCTATTTTCATTTTATTTACATCCCTTTCAGTAAATTAGCAATGGTTTCAAAAATAAAGAACAATTTTATTATTCTTTTTAAGCAAAGGTAGCTCTACAAGCTTCAATTTAAATAAAATTTGTTTTATTTCTCATTTCAAAAGGTGATAAAAGGAAGAGTTATAGTGGTCCAATTTCAGGTACAGTAGCACGACTTTCCTGTGCATAGAGATGGAAATTATTTCAGAAGAAGTGCTGAGATTCAGTGCTCTGCATAAGCACACTGCCTTACTGGTTTTCCCAACTCATAGGTCCAGTTAAGATTTCAGATTGTATTTTAAAAGCTAAAGAGTCAATATGAAAACCTACAAAGTAGCAAACCCTTCAGGTCAAAAATCTGTGGTCTCATAACCTCTTTGTCTCAAAGCAAGCTGTTTAATTTGATTTTTTTTTAATGCTCTTTTATATCTATACTTATGCCAAACTGTTCTATAAGTAATTTTTTACAGGCAAATGTATATAGATATGCCAAAAAAATGCATTATGCCCATACCTCACGGGCAAGACAGAGCTCTCTGAATGAGACAGCTCAGTAGAATCACACTAATTTTTAAAATGGGCACAATCCTGAATTTATACTTCAATACTTTTAAACCAGTACCTATTCCACAACTAATACAGAAGATGAAAAATAGATACCTAGTAGTATTTTCAAGATATAATTTTTTAAATTATGTTTCTTTAGGAAAAACAAAACAAAACAAAATGAACCTCTAATGCTCTGTAGGACATTTCTTTGAATAATAAGTTTCATTTTTCATGCCTGTTACACATTATTACAAAATGAAACAGTGATTAATACAACCTAATTTTTATTCAGATATTTTTTCAGTGCTAATCATTAGTTCTTCTGTACACCTCTAACTGAACTTCACTGGCTTATTTTACTTAGACAAGGAACATCTTGTCAAAATGAAGGGCTATTTTAACTATTTCTTAAAATATTTTTTTTCATTATTTTCTTACATTTCTTTTTCATTTGGGATTACAAGAAAGACTCTTTGTATGATTTTTGTAAAAAAAAAAAAAA
>VXBW01003162.1:707621-790004 GCA_013400375.1 Thinocorus orbignyianus | reverse complement strand
AAAAAAAAAAAAAATTAGACACCTCTTTAAAAAAACACAGCTTACAAATACATACAGCTGACATAGACCCAAACAGCAACTTCAGTCTTGTCCATATGCTAAGCCATTTTCTACACAGAACATACTAGCTAATGTTATAGTTCCCATATGTGTACACCACACTTCTGTCAATGAAACTGTTGCAACTCACAGGAGGGAAGGAAAAAAACCGAATGGAAACAAGTGAGAGACACAACACCAAACTGAGTTTTGTTTCCAAGCCCTAACTACCGAGATTCATACCAGTCCCTGAGGAAAAGCAATTAAAAATAGCAGTAAATATGTATCCTAGAGATTTTTATCCACTCATGTTACTAAAATGGAGGAATTTCTATATTTGCTAGATTGCCTAAAGTGGTTTAGGAACTCCAGGAATAACTGACAACTTCCAGCTTCCAAAATTTCTCTAGCATTCAGTGTAGATGCTGCCCATAGTGACTGCTTTGAAAAATACTCATTTGTTCTAGAGGACCTACTCCAGGACTGCTGGACATCTCCAAAATTCAGATAAACATTGGTTTATCATCAGCATGTAGAATAAGACAGACTGTAAAACAGAAAACTGTCTGGGAAAAACCCCCACACCTAAATGCCCCTAAACTTCTATTCATTGAAGCTCCTCAAAATGAAAGATTTGTTCAAATTCTCCATTAGGAAAAACAAATAAACAGACAAACAAACAAACAAAAACACTTAAGCCAAATGAAATATTTTGGTTTGTTAGAGAAAGGTAATGAATGCTTTTTTTCAGGGTACATTTGAGCTGCACTGAGACAGTTCAAGGTTTTTCATGCCTCTTCCAAGCTAGGACCTGCAGTCATGATATGTCTCACAGGATGAGCCTTGCTGACTCATAGCAATGTGATTCTCTCCTACCTTACAAAAGACACCGCCTCAGAGGAGAAAGCTGGTCTGCGAAGACAGATGTGACACTTTGAAAGGGTTAACCTATTACAGTTAAATCTTATAATAATTAAGTATTGTTATAATCTTATAATCTTCATAATTACTCAGTATGCCAGTGGGATCCTGTTCTGTTTTCTGCTATACGAAGACACACAGGCATTCAAGGTCATGAAATGACTGATCTTGTGGACCCAAGTAGATAAAAACACTATTTATGCATGGAAAGCTAACAGGACAGGAGTAGGAAAACCTTAAAAAATTGTGAATTGTAAGACAAACAATGCAATTTTTGTTATGACAGGTAAAATATTACATATTAATGAATGTTATGCAGATATCACTTCAGAGCAAAATAATTACATAAATATTTATTTAGTAATTAGCTTGCTTTTATTGTATTCTTTCTAGCCCTACCCACCGTAGGTTAAGGAATTTAAGGCAATGTAGCAATTAAATTGGTCGTTATAAAAAATAAAACATGAGAGGTATCTTTCCATGGCTGAAAAGTATTACGAAGTAACGCTGCCCACCACCACCACCAAAGAAAAAACATGAACTGAGCATCAGAAGCATACACATCATCATTCTAACAACTGTTACGAACAATTCCAATTATCTGGTTACACTACTTTTCCATTATAAACATCATCCCCAGCAACTGTGACTGCTCCTAATCTGAGTTTATAATCCCTAAATATTCACTGGGATTTTTTCATGAGTCCTGACTCATTTCCTAATGTCACCTCTGCCCTCACAGGAGAAAGAACAAACTGGGGGGGGAAAAAAGGAAGGTTTTTTGATTCATAAATCGTCATTACCTCTTGACTGGCTTAAAACAACACAATCAATTTAGGCATAAAACTATCAACCTGGGGGAAGCTAGAGCATGGGCATATTGCATCTGTCCCCTGTTCTCTAAACTGGTTCCCCACTGGATATCATTTCAAGTATAGGAGTTAACTCTCAACTTCAAACTGCTTAATGACCAGCAACTGGGATCCCTAAAAGACTGCCAAAAGCTTGATGACTGCCTTTAGCTCCTCTAACATCCTGTCACTAAAGCACATTAGAGATCTCCATGCTAGTGTGCTTGCCCCGGGAGGTTTTCATAGCATTTTGTCAAGACACTAAAATTCTGCAGTGCACACAATGTTAATACAGATTTCAAGTTATCATAAAATGTTGGCAGTAACTGCTCTATCAAATTAGAAAGCCACCTTTTAATTTCTCCTTTCAATTTAGTAGGAGTTTTGGTGAGCCTTCCCTCCTTTTTTGGGAGACTCTTTAACCTCATGTTAATTTCTCCTAGGTTTAGGAACTGATACAATTAGCCACCAACTATCATTCCCCTCAATGTGTTTCTCCTCCTTAAAACTGTTCCTTTCCTCTGCAGCCTATTCTGGTCTTACTTACTACAGATTTTGTTCTGTTTTTCTCAAATAATCAAATAATCTTTTTCCATTCTTTTTACACCTCATCTACCAGCAACAATTTCTCCCCCATATTTCTGCATTTTCTTCCTCCATTGCCTTCCACCTCCCTACGCCCCCTCCCCCATACACATACTCACAATTCTGCTCCCAATAACTCTGTCTCTTCCTGACTCTGTCAAGTCTGTCAGACAAATTATATCACATTCCCTAAATAGGATATAGATTTCTAAGCAGGGAACCAGTGTTGACCCATTCTCCTCAACAGTAGCTTGTTACTGAGGTGGGAGGGACAGCTGCTTTTCCCCATTCTTTTTCAATCACCTGCTGGGGAAATAATGTAACCAAAGGGTTTGTTAAATTTCCAATCCAAAATGGAAGAGACAACTGTTAACTGCTCTAAACTACACTAAGGACTACTAGGGCACAGACCAAGCGATGGCAAGCTCTATTTTCTTACTCTGACAGCAGACCAAGGGCAACAAAAAAGTGACTGCAGAAGCTGGGGCAGCTGAATATCCCAAGGAAGAGATCAACCCAACTGGCCAAAATTCCTAGGAAATGGTTTCCACATCAATATCAATCCAGGATCACACTACAGAATTGGAAAACATTAGCAAAGTGGTTCAAAAGTCCAGACCAAAGTCTTCCAACTGCCTTCTTGTATGCAGCTATATCAGAGAACCACCTTAGAAACGTGCAAGTCTAAAGTGAGATTTATCTCATCCAGCTTCGGCAGTCTGAGATGATCAGGTCATCACCTTCCAATATTTCCAAGTGAAGCAGAAAGTGGTTATCTAGGCTGGAAAAATATACTGCAGAAAGCATTAAAACCCCTTATATACTGTTTGGATGCAATAAAACTTCAGGCTGTGACAATAAGGACTCTCTAAGCCCAATTTAAACTGTAGAGAATCCTATTAGACAATGAACTTTTAGGGGGAGTCATTCCTATCTGGCCATGTTTCAACTGCATCCTTGAAAAACATTGTGTTCTGAGTTGGGGCAATACAGTTTTATGGAATCTGAATTGACACATTACTTAGAAAACTGATTTAGAGGGAGTCATAACTGCTCCAGGAAAGTAGTTTCTCTGCTGCAATAAACCAAGTTTATTGAGTAGTTGTCTAGTAATCAGTCTGCAGTATGATTATTCTTATTTACTATCACCTGACTTCACTCTTCATTTAGTAACGGCTGAGAGATGAACAAAATTAGCAAAAACTTTCATCTGTCTTTCATGGTGAAAATATTTTCTAAAACGCTTTGGAAGCATTGTATTTTCATGCACACACACATTTATTTATATACATATTCACACACACAATTTTCTATTTTATTTCAGAAAATATCACAAGACAAGTTAGAAGTTAAGTTCCCTTTGGTTTAATTGTTCCAGTCAGCCCTTCTCTGATAATTTTCATGTTTACAGTTGCTTGTTTCATAATTCACCATGCAAGTGCCTCTGGAAATGATTTTAATACCTGATTGCTCTTGGCTTTAACTAAAGAAACGTCCTTCATCAGGGACAACAAGATGGAGTTGGTAAGAATTTATGAGCCAATGGCTAGGTGTGACTACTGGATAGAAATCACTTTTATTATGTGCATAAAATGGTGTTTGGATTAAAGGACAACTACATTTATCAGGATGACAACCAATCCAACACTTTAGACAAGAGAATAATGCAGGCAGTTTGGTGCTTGATTTTAGTTCACTTTGACTTACCTAAGAATGTAAGGGATAACTGAAACAAAATGGATATTTAGTTTTATGTTTCATAAAAGGGTAAATTTGACAAAAGTATCTTTTGCAAAATAAATATTGAAACCTACTTATATACTGAAGATGAGAATTTAAAATAACTCTAAAGAGACATGAGTCACAGAAGTTTTCTTGATTTTTCTTCAATCCCGTTTCTGAGAGTAATCAAGATGGTCTCAAATGTGTCATTATTATGGGCTTTAATAAAGATAGCTAATATTTTCTACCAAATTGTATGCTGCTTGTAGCAATTAATGTACCTAGTCATTGCTTTAACTGTATGGCTTGAGACATCAGAAGCTGATGGTTCTACCCTAAAATATTTCTTTTAACTACTGTAATTCTTGTACATATTGCTATATGAACAACTTTAGTCACAGCCTTTTTCCTGTGTATGTTTTATAGTAATATTGTAAGGAATAGAGAGGAAGATAAAAATGAAAACTCACCACAAAATAACTTTAGCAAAGAGAAGGAATTTGAGGAGCAGGAATTAAGGAAAAACATGAACTCACTCAGCAATAAAGGAGAAAAAAGAAATTACCTAGAAGCTCTAACATTGCTGCCACCTCCCTCCCACACATACCAAATGCCATTTTTACATTAAGTTGCTCTGTTGATAGATCCAGTTTAGAAGATCCTCCTTATCATATGGTTTTATTCACTCCCTGCCACATACATGATGGGTTCTACTATCATATCTCAAAGCAAACCAATAACAAAGCAAGTTTTTTATACTATTGCTCAAAACATTCCATATTCAGTCTTTTCCTGCAAAGCTGATGACACAACAGAGCTGGCCTTATCCTCCTGCAAAGGGACAGAAGTGATTAGTCGAGGGAAGAACCCTAATCTGGAAGTAAAGCTCCAGGTATTTTAAGAAGTAATGTTACTGTTCAGATCTTAGCAACCACACCAGATAAACAGTTGAAGTGGTGGGTAATCTCCTGTGAAGGGGGACAAGGAACAAGAGAGTGGGAAGAAGACTGAATGGGAAACTACATGAAAAAGAAAATAAGGACTGTGATGAGCAGGGATGGCTTACTTTGGAAGGTAGGACTGGTTCTTGTCCCAGTACCCAACTCTTAGACACTGAATCCTGCTACAGGAATGGTTCCACTAACCTGACACAATGTTCAGCCTCATGCGCTGAGCTAAACCTTATGAGACAATCCTGCAGTGCGATAGAAAACTCAAAGATACCCAAGTAGATATCTAGAGCTAGAGCTCCCTCGCTGGTCCACTAGAGACTTAACTGCATTGACCTGTCAGAGTGAGTGCAGCTGTACTAAAAAATGTTACTCCAATAGCAAGCAGTGATTTGTTTAGCGGGCTTGCAGGCAGCGTTAGCATTTGATGAGCTATGGTCATCTGGAACATCCCTGGTTTTGCTTTATTACCAGCTCTGGTTGAGCAGCCTTTCACCACGTAACAAACAACATCCTTTGTCTAAAGTACACAGATATTCAAAAGAAATTATTTGCATCAGGTGGAATCTGACTTGGCAAATTTGAAGAGTAGCCTGAACCTAAATATTTACTGAGGGCAAGAACAATAAAGTGGAGATGTATTCTGAGAACATTGGATTTGCTGAAATAGTTTCATAGTTCTACCCCTGAGTGCTTTCCTTTCACATATAGCTCTGTTTTTCACCCTTCCCTGAACAATTAAAGGACCGTACTGAAAGGAATTTTTTCTTTCAGAAGAAAAATCACAATTATCTGCTCAAAGTGTCCACCTGAAAACTAACAGTCTTTCCTTAGGAAACAACTGGGAAGAGAGGGAAGCAGAACAAAGTGTCATATTTGTAGAATTACTGAGATATCAAAGACACAGTTAAGTAAGATAGAGTCAAGTATTTCTGAAAATACCACTATGCTCAAAGCATCTACACACCCACACAAATCTCTCCTACAGTCTCAGCAGTGCTAATATTTCACTTAAGAACATTGCCTATATCAAAGTTGCTCAATCCTCCTGTCACAGGGGTGTATAATACATGTTTTAGGATAGACAGAAAGGGTGTGATATGACTAAGAGCTATCTGATGGCATTTTTAAGTTTACGGACTTCCTTGTCTTCTCATTGCAACTGTTTGCAAACAGCTTCAAAGATAGAAATAAAATTAGTCCAATGTAAAAAAAAATGTGCCAGGGAGATCAAAATTAAGCCAGCTGGTCTTTGCCTTATGTTCTCCTGTTATTAGACCTGAAGATTTTGAAACTAAAAATTCATATCGTAATTATTCAGTTGTGGTCTTGGAACAGATCTTGTGCTGATTCTATTTAGATACGGTCAAGAAAACATTTCTTGACTGCTTTTTTTTCACCTCTCATAAAAAAGCCACCTCAAAATTTATTTTCCTCAGATTTTTTGCAGCAAATACATTTTAGTATAAGATTCCTCATCACAGGTAATGAGACACCTTCTGCTACAATAGGAGGTACTGTACTTTCTTCCCTTGTTATTGCTTTTGCCCTCTGAGATTTTATTTCCCAGGAACTTAGATATCATCTAACTACAGGTCCCTTAACTCAGTACTGCTTTTTTTCTGTCTTATTGAATGAGGCTGTAGTTGAACATCAAGGTTAAGTGAGGGAACTTAAGACAGGAACTTAAGAACTAAGACAGGAAACTTGTAGATTTCAAGGAAAGTTTTTCTTGTTCCAAAGAAACAATTTGATAGGATTTCTAGTTCTATACAACTTTATTTTTCTCTCTTCAGCAGGTATTTTGCTTTGGAAACACAAAGAAGAAGATGGAAAGGTGGAATACAGTGAGGACTTCTATAACACTGAATTTGCATTCCTTGCTGATTCTTTACAGGCAACACAAAGAAAACTGACGAAATCTGACCAGGAAGCTGACACTGTAAGAGAACTCATCAGAGGTGCAAAACTTCAGTTAAACCTCTAATGGGTTTGCTATTCAAGATGGAAAATAACCCAGTCAGTAACTGTAAGGATCTACTGATTTAAAGTTAGCATAAAGGTATAAACTAAGTCAGTCAAAACCCAGCTCTATGCTAGCAAAAAGGCCAACAACATTACTTGCATCCACTCATTTGATAGGAAAGGATATTAAACCTCATTAATTACTGGGAAATTTGTCACATACATCACTGTTTAAAATCATGCCATTTGTAAAAAAAATAAAAAAATACACCCCCCCCCTAAGATTAATTTAATTAAGTTTGCACAATTTCCTAAAAACTGTTTAGTCACTAACTGCCAAAATGTCTTACTTGTAAGAAATTGTCTGCTATTGCTGCATCTTTCCTGTTTATTATTCATGTTACTCATACCTCATGGGAGGGCTCTGACTACCTGGACATACCTTTGAAAGTTTACTAACAAAGATCCAACTTAGATTTCTACAGATTTCCTCTGACACATACATAGAACCACAAGCCTTAACAAGAATATCCTGTATTTATTCTTAAAAAATATAACCATATGCTGACATACCTTTCAGTTTACCAATATTCATTTAAATTAAAAAAAAAGTTTGCATTAGTAACTAATTTAATCATTTTTTACCAACTTCAGGTCATGCCAAACTGTATTTCATTAGTCTTTTTGAAAATGAAACATCATAAAAACTCAAAATAAAACACACCATTAAAAAAACAAGCAAACAAACAAAAAATCTAGGGATGCATATGTATATTGCTCCTGTGAGAACATCAGATGTTAAATTCTGATTTGAATCCTCTAAGATTAATTTGTTCAATACACATATCAAAGGTATTAATAAAAGAGGAGTTCTGTGAGGCAAACATCTTTCCATTCTACTTTTACGGCTCTATTAATTGTCAATCAGCTCTCAGCATTTCAAACATTTTATACACTATGTCCAATCTACTCCTCAATATGAGGAGTCCACAATAATCTTGCATTTTTTGGCCTAATTTATGAGGGGGAAGCTTTCTTGAGCGTATAACACAAAGAAAAGCTGTGGTATGTATCTTAACGTTACAACACACTTAGTAGTAATGCAACAAATGTGAGTTGTCCCTCCTCGGTATTTGACCAGTATGGTACAGTTTTAATTCCCTGGCTTTATAGTGTACTAGTAATGCTGTAGATTTTGTCAAAGTAATGAGGAACTTGGGAATGCATTCCTGCAAAGACATTAGGTTACCTAACTTTAACTAGCAAATGGAAAGAAGAAGAGCAATATGTCAATAACATGAAACAGAGACATAGTCTTTTTCAGTTTCGCATAACCTTAGTCCAAAACACAAGATACACTTAATTCATTCTTGCATATATTCCATATGACTGCACGTGAAGATAATTCTTGGTGTGCTTAATTAGCTTGAACATCTTAAACCACCAGTACGTTATCTCTTTCATTTATTAATTAAACTGTTTTCAGTTTAGTCTTTATTTTCCCTCTGGCATGCTTGAGCATATGATGTGATTGATTTTTTCCCTGTAAGATATACTTCTGTATTTAGAGGTTTCTAGAATATGGTGATTTTTCTTTGATCTGGTTTTTTTTTCTTTTTTTTTTTTTTCCTTTTGATCTTTTTTCCCACCAGTAAAAGCTGTTCTTCTATACTCCATTTTGCCCACATAAGACTTTTAAACCATCCCTTTCTGTTTTGTTTTCACTGTGTTTCTTTATTTTGGTCTGCTTTATCTTTTGATTTTACACAGCACTTCAAAAAGTTGCTCACTGTTTTTTTGAATATTTTTTTGTAGTATCACTGATGAGTAAACCATGGAGTGCTGTAGGTTGCTGCAATGTATGCTTTCTTTCCACTACATCACACATGCTACTTAAACTCATTTATTTATGTCTAGTCAAATTCTTGAAAGCTTATATTATGCTGCTGTGGAACTGTATTCAGTCCTGTTAGGGCCTTAAACTTAGGGCTACTATAATAGAAATTATACATTTCTAACTGGGTCTTCTATTGACTATTTGCGGGTCCAAGATTGTTTCCACATCTGATTGAAATCTACATGGTTTGGGTCATGATAATAAGCACTAACTAAGCCTAAAGAAAGGTCTGAGTTCCCATATTTAAGTTGCCCAACAAGTGGGTAACTTATTGGGTAACCCATACATTGCAAATACCTTTTATAAGGTTCTCTATTGTTCCCACCTAACTGTAGGTAATCTGAGCACTTGAAACTCTATTTTAATTTTAAATCTGTAGAAATAGTAAGTTTTCCCCCACACTTTTACATATACAACTTTCCACATTATTTTATCACAAGTCAGATTCAGGGTGATTATTTTCAAAAGGTACTCAAAGGAAGATGATGATAGGAGTACAGGATACTTCAGGTAGGAATAAACCTCAGGAAATCTCTAGTCCAACCTTATGCTCAGAGCAAGGTCAGCTCTGAGAGATGTTGCTCCAGTTGGGTCTTGAAAACCTACAAGGACAGAGACAGCTCAACGTCTCTGGGCAACCTACTCCAGCACCCAGCTGTTCTTAAAAGTTAGAACTTTTCCTCACACCTAGGCTGCAGCTCTCATTTCTTCTTGTTGCACATCCTTCTGCCATGCACCTACAAGTGGCCTGCTGTAGGTTCCCCCTTGCTGTGAGGACATTGCCTTCTGTCCAGACTACTGCCTCAACCCTCAGAGCCTTTCCCGCAGACCTGCTCCCCAGCCAAGGCTGTCAGCAGCCTGTGCTCTGCCAGGGGCTTGGTCCATCTCAGGGCCAGAGAGGGCAAGTTGGGTTTATGAGGATGGAAATGAGGAAGTACAACCCCTGTACAGATGTTATGTCTATAGATGAGACGGAGGATCTGAAGTTTACCCCCTTCACATGCACAAAATTTCTTACTTATCAAAGGTTTCAATAATAATGTTTTGATCTGGTTTTTTTTTCTTTTTTCTTTGTTTTTTGTGGTTGGTTTGGTTGTTGTTTGTTTTTGTTTGTTTGGGTTTTTTTGTTTTTTTTTTTTTTTTTTTTTGTTTTTTTTTTAATATATAATAAAAGAAGCAGGCTTGCACCTTCCATTATTAAAGGAAAAGATAGGGACAGAAGAGATCCCTGAATGTGGCATCTTTAGGATTTGCCATTGAGCTCCAGTCCCATGCTGAGGCAGACTGAAGCTCACTAATCACGGTGTTTTCCAGCCAAGAATAGCACTCTTATCAGCCACATGCAGGCTTTGACCCCCAAAGGCTGCCTATTGTGCAGCAGGCCAGCAGCATCTTGGGCCGCCAGCAAGGACAATAGATTGACCTGCTCAGTCTTTGCAAATTGAAGCTGCCTGGAAAAAAACAGGTTTAATATTGCTAGCTAGTTGAGGGGGGGAAACCACAACACAAAAACCATCAGGAATCTTCAGCTGTCACTGACAGAAGCAGATACCTGCAATGAATCTGATCTAGAGAGCACAAATAGTGTTTCAGAACAGAACAATTGAATGTATTTAGCCAATTAAGAATGCTGTTGGTTTAGATCACATATTTTATATTCAAATAAATAGAAAGATCAGACAATAAACCAGATAAACATTGGAACGAAACAGAGATACTGCAATGAATATGCAGCAAAATGCAAAACTAAGAGACAATCTAAATCACAATAGAAGAAATGGAGAAGCAGTATTGTTTTTTTTAAACCTGCTCGTAAAAAACAAGAAAAAAAATAAGCCAAAAAGAATGAATCACAAGAAGATACACTTTGCTCAAGGACATTTTTCTTACAGAGATAATATGGCTTTCTGGAATATTCTAACTGTTAAATACGTTAAAAATGTTAGTGACACTAAGAAAACAAATTTTCAACAACACTGAAACTAAATGTTTTGTACTGGATTATGAACCCCATCCGTGTTGGGTTTGCAATAAGGGGTCTGTTTATACTTTTCTAACACAATAACCCCCACAATAATGGAAGTTATGCTCATACAGAGAGCAGACAATACTAAAAGTATAAGGTAAGAGCACTAATTTAATTTCTACCAAGCAAGAGTTTCAAAGGCATATCTCTCTCCTACTTTTCATATTTAATGATACATTGCATTATGCTGACAAACTGGTATTTGAGCCTTATTAAATTAATTAGTAAATAAACAAAAGTAAGTGAAATAAACTCACTTGTCCAGTGCCTCACGAATGTGAATTTCTGCATTTTCTAGGCCTTGAAAATTAGAGAGCTGAACTGAAAGGTCTTAGCAGAAAAATACATATTTAGAGAACTGCTCCAGACATGTGACCACAGGGCCATTAATTGTTAACAATGCTTGGTTAATGATAGCTTGCTTATAACATTTGGGTTTACATTTTTCATCTCTATGTCTTTAAACTGCAGTTGGAGTGTAACCTTTCTGGCCTTCAACATATATATAACTTCTTTACCATCTTTTCTTACACTAAGCTGGAAAATCTCTTGACTAATTAGAGCAAGATTTCTCAAAACAGAGCAAATATTTCTTTTATCAAATTAAAATAGCACATCCCACAGACTTCAAGGTAATAGAAGGAAATCTGTCCAATACAACAGCCTAATACATTTTTTCAGGTGAAAATTAGTGCCAGTCAAAATTCACAACCATTTCCAGATTCCTTTGTATCATAGAGTTATTGACTTTGGAAAAAATGATGAGTCATGTCATGCCTAAAACACAGCCAGACTTGTGACTTTGTATTCAAGCCACTATTTTTAAACCTCATGTGAAGCATTTGCATTTAACAGAGAAAAATCACTATGTAATAACTGTATTCCTGATATTGCGAAATCAACTTTCAAAAGCCCTAACACTTTCATTTAAGTAACATTATTCATTGCAGGTTTCAAAGTTATACAGTATGTTATTGCTCATTCAAACAGAAAGATCTTTGTTGTAGAACTTAAAATACTGTTGTTCACTATTCTATCCTAAATTTATGCAGAGGGGAAAAAAAAAAAAATTATCTGTTCAGGTTGTTATGCTTTGTACTGATAATTACCTGATTCTGTATAGTAGAATTTATTATCATGCATTTATCTTCCTTTCTGGGACTCACCTAGGTAATTATGTTAGAAAGCAGTCACTGTGGTTTCAGACTAAGACGAGGTTCAATTTTTGACAGGTCACCATTGGCAACAATTAAAAGCAGCTGCTTCTAGCAGTTGGGGTTACACCGGTATGCTAGTTTAATGCAAACCATACAATCAATCCATAATGTAAATATCTTTTGAGGGTTTAACTAATATTTGATTGAATGGACTCAGACATTTTATAAGTCAGAACAAGCAAGGTATTCAGATTTATAAGACAAATACTAATTTAAATAACGCCAAAGATGTGAGTACAGAAGCTGAAATAAGGTGAGCAGTCGGAAGCAAAGGGTGGCATGTTTATCTTCTGCTCACATCTCATTTCCCTTTTTAAATAAAAAGCCACACACAGTAGACGGCAGCAGAGAGAAGAAAAAGCAGGGCTTTCTTCCTCACCTTGGAGTACAGTGACCTGGCCTTTCTCTGCTCCCTTCCACCCGTGTTCCAGAAGCAAAGAGTGAGAGGGGAAAGGCAGCGTAGGGCCATGGCAGCACCACCTTAGGTGGGGAAGCAGGGAGTGGGTACAAATCCCCCATACACGTCAGGGGCTGCCTCCTGCCCTTCCTACGTGAAATCCAGTAAAACCACTGCAACCCAGTCTACAAAAGGCCACAAAATAAACAAAAATTGAGGGGACATTTTCTCCCTCTGATGAGTCTGCTTCACATCTTTATGTTTACCTTAATACAAAACCCATGGAAGTGGTTCAGGTTTATGATATAGTAAAAAAACTGGAAAAATGAGAATGCATAACTGAACTGAAATGAAAACAGTTCATACCACTTCACACAACACAGTCAAAAAAGTAACATTTCATTCCCCAATCTGATCTGTCATCGTACCAAACTCATGGTATTGTTAATTAGCAAAATGCTTAGTTTATTACTCTGCTGCTGTTCTGAGATTTATAGTGTGGCACAAGATGAGATACTGTATATAAGGTTTCAGCTTATATTTCACAAACACGATGCCTCCGGTGTAAAATCTGACAATCTGACTACAATTTTGAAAAGGGAACTTAATACGAGGATTTGAATCACAGCACGGATATGCAACTGAAATCTTTTAATTAAACACATAGAGAAGAAGATGTTAAAAGATGAATCTTAAAAATAAGAGCTGAAAATTTAGTTTCGTGACTGAGGCATATCAAGCGTGTGTTCCCCAAAGACAGGCTTGCAGAAGTAATTTTTGAACACAGAGAGATCTGTAAGAGTTAAACATCAGAAACCCGTAGCTGTTACGGCAGAGACCTGCTTTGTATTGCTCTATCTCAAGAAGAAAAAAAAAACAAAACATTATCCATAGAGTTTTTCTGGGGGAGTAGTTAAAACAGCAAAAGAGCTTGTTTCTAGCTAGACCTTCATCTCTCTGGTGGGGATCATGTGATGGAGTCACTAGATCCACACAAAGGTTTTACCTGCCCCCAAAGGCCCATTGGCTCAAACCACAAATAAAGACAAACATACCCTTACTTGGTAGATGTGATTAAAAGGGCCTATTGAAAAAGCTTAGGATATGCTTCACTGTGGTGAGAGAAAGAAGTTGGACCATGTGCCCTGTGAGCTGAGCTTCCTCCGCTGCAGCCATTTCTCCAGCAGACTTGTAGGGAGCATCACTGGGGGCCTGCAGACTTTGGACTTGCTCAGTCTCTGGCTCAGCTGGGAAAGATCTCTTCTAGATAGAGAAACCTCCAACCACCCAAGGGCAAAAGTTTGACTAATAACTCCATGTGTTAGAAAACTCCTTAGATAAAGGCAAACCCTCAGTCTGCTTCTCTAGTCTTAAGCACCTGGTCTGGTAGCATTACCTGGTCTTTCAGAGGATGGAAGGAATACCGGTACAACTGAAACCCAATACACATTCCCTTTCACTAATGCTTCACTACGTTCCTAAGGCAGATGAAATTCAGTAAATAACCAGATGTGGTCTAGCTCTCTCAAACTTGTAGTGTTAGAATACATTTTATTTTAATCCAAGCTAAATCACCTAATCTTAATAAAGGATTTATATTTTGAAGAAGGAGACTGTGCAATGATTTAGGCAGAGCTAGATGTAGACTGACATGTTAATCTGTTGTCTGTATCAGGTACATTTGGATTTACCTGTAATCTATACACTTCCACCTCTAGTAAGGAAAGATACAAGACAG
Source organism: Thinocorus orbignyianus (assembly GCA_013400375.1). NCBI lineage: Eukaryota > Metazoa > Chordata > Aves > Ciconiiformes > Thinocoridae > Thinocorus > Thinocorus orbignyianus. The sequence goes on along the minus strand of VXBW01003162.1, from coordinate 775,696 downwards.
AAGGCCATTCAGATTCAAATTATCTCCTACAGTTGTCCTAGCAAAATTAACTCACTCTGGCATTTTATGCAAGGGCATCCATTCTATTGCCCAAAATAATGTAGACAAAGTCAAAAGCACATTTTCACACTAGTGCTGGGGTGGGTGCTTGATGCCAAAAGTATCCAGTAAGAGGCAATAAATGTCAGTGTGACAAATGCCCTTTCTCATAGCTCTTGCTTATAAAAACCTCAATCCTTATATTCTTGAAGGAAATCAGGTAGACTTTTTCCCTTCTGTCTTACCCTAATGTGGAGAAGAAAACTTCATTTCACATTTGTGAGTATGGGTATGGGCTGAAAATGGCACCTGAGTGGAAATATATTTGTATCATTAATATTATTGCACATGTAGTGCAATAACATTAAAAAATATAAAATACAAGTAGATTAGCAACTGCAGTTTAGACATACGGAACTATTGGAGGTATAAAACATGGAGGTAGAAAGCCATCTTTCCTTCTTATACCTACAGGTAATTGCTTATACTTAGGGTTGATTTCATAGGACACACAGGAAGATTTAAGTCCACTAATCCATGCAACATCCTTGGCCTGAAACTAACAGCAAGTGTTTGCAGCCAGTATTGCAGAAACTCAGAAAGAAACAAATTTAACTGGAAATGTGGGGAAGGGAGGAGAGAAACAAAAAAATTCAGCCTTGGTAATGTGAAACGCATGTACAGATATGCAAGGTCCACTATTCACTTAATCAAGGTGTTGATGAGCATATTTTGAATGGAAAATAAGATTTATTCCTCTAAAGGATGTGTCAACACAAAAGGTGCTAAAATGTTAGAATGTTAAAAGGTGTTAAATACAACTAAAATCAAAAGTCCTTTATATCCTTTTATTATATACTTATGATATAAAGAATGAAATAGCATGAAAAAGGGTTGTTTAATGGCATGTACTGCAGACGGAAACAATGAATATTATGTGTGCTTTACTGTATTAAAACGCTGCTGCATAATACAGGAGAAAATAAAAACAGCTCTCATAGAAAAAAAGAAAAAAAGAAAAAAAAAAAAGGCAAAACTTTCATCCAGAAAAGCCTTTCTGTCTAATTTTTGTGGGGGTTTATTGTTTTTTATATGCTGTATATGACCACCTGCTCTGAGCACTAACGATTTCTTAGAGTCTTATTTATTTTTAGGCTGTTTGAAAAAGCTGGCTGTCCAACCCCAAAAGCAAAAGCATCACTTTAGTCAGATTCCATTCTATAGATACATTGTGGAAGTCTTCAAGTCACAGCATATTTTAAAATCCTCTGTTCATCCCCCTGATTCAGTGCTTAAGGGGTCTTATACAGAGTCTACTGTATGTTTCGTTTAAATTCTAGTGCTGTCATCTAGGCCAAGAATCTCAGCTTTGGGATTCTTTGCCCGTCACCTTCAATATGTGTTACTATGGGTACTGGAAAGCCTATTACTGTACACAGAGAAGGGCCACAAGAAAGAAAAGGCATATAGATTTGTAGCACTAAAAAAAAAAAAACCAAAAAAACAAAAAACCAAAAAACCACAAAACCCAAAAAGGCAAAGGGGGAGAGGATTCACACCCACTAGTAGGATATAATTTTATAAAATATCTTTCTCTTAGGAGAACAGAAAATCTTAACATAGTTAGAACCAAAGAAAAATTGAAGGAAAGATCAGTATTTACAGCACTGTAGTGTCACACAGGACATATATTACACACTGTGTCTTTCCTATGCTTCTCACTTCCGTTGGAATACTATGGGAAGTAAATATCATTCACATAAGAACAGCACTCTGTCAACAAGTCTTTTTTACCACTGAAATAATCAATGAAGAAACAGCAATCTGCCCTGCAGCCTTCTGCACTCTCCAGCGTCTACAATAAGATTTCTACACGCTGGCAGTCAATACGGTTCAATTAATGTTTAATTCATGTTTTCTTCCTGAAGCAAGATGAAAAGACAGAACATTTATCAATAGCAAAGCTACAGCAAAAACAAACACTTTTTTGTTCCAATATTGCCATCTTTTTCAGATTCATGATACTATACTCGAGAAAAGCCAAAATGTCATCTGTCACTTATTTTCCAGAGCTGGATTAAGTTCCGCAGATGCTTAAATGAAATATTAGTGTAAAAATACATGGTGGAGGGAATTCTTCACTGAATGCAGCAGCCAAACTGAAGCAAAACATCGCCATTTTTTGTTATTTTCAGTGAAGATATTCTCGAAACTATACACAATCTCATCATGTTTAAGCACACATCAGCTAAAACTTGTCTCTAACAATCTCTTCCGTCCTTTCTTATTTCTGGCTATCAGCTGGATTGCTGGTCATCGAAGTGAATGCTGACTGCTCCTAAGAGGCTGGCAAACACCTCCCTGCTGAACTGCCATGATCCCTCTCCCGACAGCAAGCATCTGCCTTGCTGAGGATGCAGTGTGTTTATCTCCATAGCAGGCTTGACTCAAACATCCAAGGCTCTAAGAATAAGAGTTTAAAATCTAATTCCTGTTTACAACCTACTTAATCACTGATCAGGCTTCAGTAAATGCTTTTTCACTGTTTCCTTTTTAGCTTCCTCTGCTTAATCAGCAGATACAGTTATTCACAGTGCAGTTGCACATTAACCTCTTAGACTTAACATGAATCCAAGTCATTCACCTGTAAGGATTGGTGAAGAGAGAACCTGAACCAACCGTGGCTTATATAACTAACACCTTCAGTATTTTGATCAGTTTAGATAGTTTAGTACAAAATATGCTCTGCCCATTATCACGAAACTTCTCATATCAAAATGTTGGCACATTCAAATAAGTAGAATGAAAAATGCTTTGCATTTTGTACTGGACCAGTGGAAATGACAGAAGACAGTAGGCAAAATTTTCACATACAAAGGTCATAATTCTACACTGAAGATATATTCTACAGTGTATGCCAAGAGACCAAAATGCCACTGACCAAGGGCTGATTAGAGCAGAACGTACCACTTAAAGTTTTTCTTGGTTAACATCACTCTGGAAAGAAAACAGTTTCATAGCAGCAGCTCTTCTGTGCTGAGGTACTCAACAACCACAAGCAACAGCATTCATCATTCATGCCAGGGTCTGGAAACCCCACCAGAGGCAACTGCAGCCTTCAAAAAGAGTGTTGGTCTTTTTCAGCTTTTCTGGAAGACATATGTAAATGTGGCCGTGTACTGTGAAAATTTACTAGCAATATGCTGAGAGTACTGACCTGGGTCAAAAATTAACTAATATGTCAATCTGGACATGATATTCTGGATGAGACTAATGAAAACATCATCAGTTCTGGAAAACAGAACATAGGAAGACTGAAGGAGTGGATGTCATTTCATTTAAATAAGAAAATAACATGAAAAAAAATAGCAGTCTTCAAACACAAAAAATATTTAAAATGCATGTAGAAAAAGGGAGAGAGAAAAGTTCTGCCTCATACACCATAGGCTTGATAAGGTGGCTTTAGGTTCAGTTCAGAACAGTTCAGTTGGGTATAAGATGCATGAAGAAGGAACAGGTAATCTGGAGGTCTGTCTTTCATTTTAACAAGTTGGCCCAGCACCTGTTGGAAATGGCTCAGGCATCAGGTGACCCTTCTCTCAGGCAGGAGGATAGGTCAGGTGATCTGCCAAGATCCTTTCCAGACTACTCGAATCATAAGATTGTACAGACCATCAGCAAGAATGGATGACATCCAGTGTAGACATTCATCCGTAGATGATATCCATAGTGTACATCCTACCCAGTGGAGTCTCCTGGATAATGAAGCACTTGGTGTAGGTTGAAGAGCACAGGATTCAGTATGTTGTCTGGATAATTAGAACAAATTTACCAGCAGAAGGGAACACATTGGGGGAAATAGCTGTATGTGTAAAGAGCATGTTTGTATATGACTGATTTACAGGTGGCCATTCGCATGCCTAAGAAATTTGCTCCCGATGGAGTGGAGCAGATGATCGTGCATCAACCTTTCACATGCAGAAGGATGAAATTGGCATGTCAGGCCACATGTTAAGGGACACAGATTAAATACTTGCCTGTTCTTGCAGTCCTTAATCCACAGGATAGTTTGGGAGACAGTATGAAGAGCCAAATGTGTTTTAGAAAAAGAATTCCATTCCAAGCAAAATGTGAGAAAGGAAACACACTTTTAAAACAAAACAAAACAACAAACCAAAACAGCCCATGTGTGTAAAGGTAGCAATGCGTGGAAGACCACTATTTCCACATGAAACAGTATGGGACAACTCTCATCAGGAGGGAAAAGACCAGTCAGACTCAAGTAAAAAAGTCCTAAGGAAAAGACTGTCCAGGCAGCTGCAAAACTGAGAGTTCAATAAGGCAGTAAATGATACTTCTCCACATCAGGTGATAGATTTTGATTCTTTCACTTTTATCAGATTATGCTGAGTACATGAGAAAATAAAAGCAGAAAGGATGTTTCTTGTCTCATAAGCACAGTTCAGATAAGGATAAGAAGGAAAGTTGTGCTTCCCTTTCAAAAGGCAATGGACTGAGGAGTTATTGTTATTCAGCTGCCAAGAGCTCTCTCCCTTATGTATAGACATCAGTGTTTTCTCTGAGATATTGTCTGATATCTTAATTGGAGGCTACCTTTCACATATGCCCATGGAGAAGTGAGGCGCTGATTCATTTTCTTGCAGGGAGAAAGACTGCCATGGGCCCTAGCAGAGCTGATATTGTCTGGAAGGGGGTGCCACAGCGTTAATACACACAGCCTAATAAACTGATGGGCTGTGCTTCAAGGAGTTTCCTTTATACTACCAGGGATTGTTATAGTGTGAAAATTAGCCCCTGTTCCAAGGGAATCCCAGTGCAACTTCCATCTCTTGGGACTTCCTAGATCAGAAGGGCCTGCACAAGCTGGACTCAAACCTGCCAAAATGATGGCAGAATAAATCAAACCAAAAAGAACTCCACTGAACTGTGAGCAGGCAAGTACATCTAGTAATTCCCCAGTAAAACATCACACAGAAAAAAAGAGAAAGCCCTGTACTTGTCTAATGTGGAAGTGGTCACTGCAGTTATAATAGAATCATAGAATCATAGCATGGTTAGAGTTGGAAAGGATCTTAAAGAATATCAGGTTCCAACTCCCCTGCCATGGGCCGGGACACCCCCCACTAGAGCAGGTTGTTCAAAGCCCCATCCAGCCTAACCTTTAACACTTTCAGGGATGGGGCATCCACAACTTCCCTGGGCAACCTGTTCCAGTGTCTCACCACCCTCACAGTAAAGAATTTCTTCCTAATATCTAATCTAAATCTCCCCTCTTTCAATGTAAAACCATTATCCCTTATTCCAGCACTCTCAATCTGTCTCCATAGGAGAGGTGCTCCATTCCTCTGATCATTTTCTTGGCCCTTCGCTGAAGCTGTTCCAAGTCCATATCCTTCCTGTGTTGAGGACTCCAAAGCTGGACACAGTATTCCAGGTGGGGTCTCATGAGAGCAGAGGGATAGAATCACCTCAATCTTGACCGACCAAATGGTCGTTAAACACCTGCTAGGTGAAATGCTTTCTTACTTCATAAGCAAAGGATTTCAACACTTAGCTCACCAATTCAGTGAATGTTTAATTCATTTCCTTGTCTGCTAGCTAGATTAAAAGGGAGAACATTTGTCAATGGGAGGCAGCAAAAATCCAGCTTTGCACTCTAATCCTAATTTACAAGGGTACCAAGGTCCAATTTCTAGATAAAAGATGTCTTCAGAGGGAGGCCGAAGTTGAGATTGCAAACCTTAAAAAAACTGCTGGGATACAGACATCACTGATGATAAATCCTTTAGGCAAAGTCAAATTTATTATCTAGTTAAAATGGAATATCCTGGCATCTAATGTCATCACAGTGCTAATGGGATATATCTGTTGCAACAAACTGCCTTCTCACGTAAAATACATTAGTTTCTCTATTTCATTTTTCTTGGCTTGCCTCTAGTTTTATGCTAGGCAGGGAGCACTAGCAAAGCGAACTGCAGGTAAGTTTTTGCCCCCAGTGCTTTGCAGCGTTTGTGCATTCACTGCCACTGTATAATAGCACCTGGATTCAGTAATAGAAATCACAATACTTGACAAAAAATGCAGACTTACGTGTTCTGCAAAGAAATAGAGTAAGGGGAAGTGTAGAGGAAAACATATTTTATATTTCAGACATTTGTATTTCTTTTTGAGCCACAAGAAAAGCAGTGATTAATCACAGTCAGGTGTCATGGAACAAGAAACATAGTGTGATGTGTATGTGAAAAGCAGACATTACCAGTGAAATCACAAATCCCACCTTTCGTAATTGGAGATCTCCTTCAACCAAAATGAAGAGTATACTGAATATACTCATTTTAAAACCCATGACTTCTATTGTAATAATTCAGGTTTTTGACAGCACTATAAGAAGCTGAGAATTCCCAGATTCTGGTTTATTCCTCGTATGTCTACCCTTTCCAAAAATACATTGATTTTTATAGGTATGACAAGCTGATTCAATTCGTCTCCATGTGAAGCAATCTTTCATATCTGTACATGAATACTAGAAGATATTTTGAGCATACCAGAAGGAGTAAAAAATGCAAACTGCTGTAGGCTCACATAGCTGGCAGGATGACATCTAGAAAACTGTAGAACTGCTGCAATTTCTACGATATAATGCCACTGCATCAGATAATATACTGCCTGGTGGAAACTGCTAAAAAACATATAAAGGAAGCATAAGGAGAGAGAGAAAAAAAAACCCAAATGTGTGCAGTAATAAATTCAACTACTGACCTTCTGATTGTTTTCCTCTATTCTCACCCCAGCTGCTTTGATTTTAGTGTAGTGTAGTCTTTGTGGATATTGCAGCATGAAAATGAAAGGGGGGGGAGGGAATTAACCCTAAGAGGAAAGAAAAACCTTCACAGATTTCATTTATTCCTGGTTCTTGAAACTAATCCATTTGCAAGTCAATCTTATCAAAAGGGAGATAGACTCGTTATTGCAATGTTCCAAGGGAAAGAAAAAAACCTAAATCAGCTCACACTTAGCAATCTCTACAGCCAGAGGGATTCAAATACACATTTTTTTTCTCTCTGCATGCCCCCCAGCACAGTTACTGGTTGTAGCCTGGACACCATGCACTTCCAAAAGAACCTTTCAATTCAACTAAACAATTAACATTTGAGCATTAGAAATAAAAAGAAGCCCGTGCAACCATCTAGGTTCAACCCCTAATAGAAGGATGAAAAACAAATAGAGGAGTTCTTTCTAGTCTCTGGACCATGTGTAGCTTCCTACACCCTTATGCTTCTGAAAAATTAAGCATAAGCTCAAAGATACTGTATGTTCTGACCCTATGCTTGCACAATTTGCTGCAGAAATTCCCCTACAGCAGTACTACATCTCAACCTGAAGCTTCATTATTTAATTATTTTCTAGCCTCCGAACACAACCCTTAAAAATGAAATGTGAATATAAATTCAGGCAGTGTCATTTCGGAGACTATAGCAGAGTTTAGAAACAAGGCCACAATATTACAGGTAATACAAAAAATAATAATGAAATTATAAAATCTGTGTGCTAAGGTGAACCTCATTTTTCTCGGCTTTGTATTCTGTTAATATGACTAGCCACATGACTATTTAATCACTTCATTGAGGTGCTAAATCTAAATAGGAAAGATGACAGTGAAATGTGAGCTCTGCTAGAGCATCGCTGATAACCTGTTTTTCACAAAAGCACAGACAGTGTACTTATTCAGGTCTTCTCCATTATCAAAAGCCCTAACTTGCCAATCTCCAGATTTCTCTCATGGTTTTATAGCAGGCAGCTATGCATTCTCATCAGACAAAAATCATGAGGGTATTGAAATTTGAAATTATGAAATCATAATACCAGTACTGGAACTGAACACAACAGAGTACCTCATGGCACTGCAGGCAAGATGATGCTGCTCGCTTTCCTATACAATGCCTCTCCACCGTCCATTTTATTTAAGGTAAAATAAACTGCTGGCAAAATTCCACAGCCGAAAACCACACAATACAGATATTTTTATGCAGGTCTTAGGTCCATCTAGCCATGTGCCAGAGAAACTACTTTCACTCTTTTCTTGTCAGGATGCAACATCATTAAAAACAATGGCTAGTGGGCTTGATATTCCACTGCCATCCAAGCGGGTCTTAATTGCAGCAAGGGCAGTTTCTGCCAAGTTCTCAAAACTGGGTCTTCTTCTGCCAACCTCATTAAGCTTATTTTTACAGTGCATCATTCCCCTGTTTACCATCAATTTCTTCTGTAATGAAATACCCACTTGAATATTGGCTCATCAAAGAACGTTACGGGTATCCGTACGCTGAATCTCATGGTATTGCCGATCGTTCTGAAAACTTACAAATGTGAAGTGGTTAGAAGGTGATTGTGATCACCTAAAGAAGCTTTTCTGATGACTTTAATTTTACCTCTTTCTTTTTATCATTCAGGAGCAGGTGATCAAGATTTTCTTAGCAAGTATTAATAAATAAGCTTGAAGGGAAAAGGCTTAGCATCCAACAGATTTAGTAATGCTTACCAGTGTTGTGAAATGGTGGTAAACCGTGGGTAACTTTTTCTGTCAAGCTCAGCTTTTTTCTTGCATTTTGAAAGCACCAATCTTGTGTGGTTTTGAATGATAGTTCTTTTTGTCTCTTTTCCCTCCAATCTAATACCTGTCACAACCATCATACAACCAAGAGCCTTCTCATAGGCTTTAGTTTACTCACTGATCCATGGAAAAGCAGAATCTGGAGCCTGCAGAAGTGTTTGCTTACTGAAACCTATATTTGCTTACAGCTTGCTTATAGAAAACTATGTGTATATTTTATATCTTTTACTTGCTTTACCTTTTGATGAAGAAAGCAGTGAAGTACAAGCTCAGCTGAGGTAGTGGGTCAACAAGATCTAAATTTTAACAGTGTTGCATGATAAAATATCCCTGGAGATTTGAAAGCGTAGGAGGACAGATTCAAAAGCATATCAAATTAAACATCTTTGAGTCCTCAGGAGCAGTGCCAGAGCAGGAAGGGGAAAACTGTCATCTCATTTCTCCAGCCAGTATTGCCTGCAGATGCAGGTTAGGAAGCAGGCCTTCTGAGGAGAATAGGGATCCATTTGTTAAAATATTCTTTCACCATATTAATCTACTTTCTCTTTCTTAGTGCTAGTCATCAGTATTTCTTCCATTTTTATAATAAGACTAATATTTTGTGGGTTTTTTTGTTTTGTTTCTTGGTGGGGTTTTGTTGTGTTTATTTGGTTTGGTTGTTTTTTCAAATGAAGTACTCCGAAACATTCATTCAAATGCTTCACCAAAAATCAAGCACTGTATAACAGGCTTTATTAAAGAAAGGTTTTATCCCTTTTTTTTTTCTTTTTTTTTTTTTTTTCAAATAAGCCATTGCATTCCACCAATAGTTATTTAAAATTACAATTTAAAAATAAAAGCAACAGAGGCATCAGAATCTATCTGTAATTGATTAAGGAATTAGGTTGATCAGCCAAGGGTAGCACATGTGACAGCACAGGAGTCCTACACTGGCGATTTGTCACATGCTCTGATACCTCACATCATGTGCTGGAAGGTTTGAAGGTTGAAAAGTATGGGTTCTGCTCCCAATTATGGCTCTGCAAGAAAGCTACAGACTATAGATTGGCTGGTTGTTAATTAAACGGCAAAATGCAATTTCTGCCTCTTTCCACCTTTGTACTGGATGACCTTCCTTTTCCCTCCCTCTTTGGAAAAAAAAATTAGTTCCCCTGGCAAGTGACATTGTTCACCTCATCTGGGTTCTTCCCATCAATTTGACATAGTGTTTTCTGCTACAGAATGACCACCATCCATAACTTTCAGTAAAGAAATAATGACACATGTTAAGACACAGAATGCAATAAAGATTTCGTATTTTTTCAGCTGCTATAAATTGCATTGCTGCCTGCATCAACACCAGTAACACACCCTACCAAAGCATTATGTCCCTGTCTGTAACCCTTCCTAAGGGTGTGCAAAATGCACCGCTATAGCTCTCTTCTAGTCTTCTCTGAGCACACAACAGGCTTACAGCTAACACACCGGAAACAGTGGTATTCCTAGAAATCCCAGCTTTGTGGAGAGAAGCATTAAGTACTACTGAGAAAAAGAAAAAGGCAGATGAAGTTAACGTGCGTTAATGGCTGCTCTGTCGCACGGTCTTAACAAGCCCTTGGCAGCTTTCCACGTTGCTCTGGCTGAACATGGTGCCACAGCACACACCTGCGGTGCTCGCTGCAGCTGAGGGGCTGTGATTCAGTCACGTTGGAAGCAGAGCATGCGGTTGCAGTGGTGAATAGAAGAGACAGACAGAAGGGAGGGCAAGAGCTGAAGGAGTTCTGGGTAGTCCTCAGAGGGAAGCTTCAGAGGTTGGGTTTCTGATTTTTGCAATGGTGATTTTGGACCAGCGCCAGGTGATGAGTCAGTGTTTGACACTAACGGGGTTCTGTAATGGGGATATCTACAGCGGTGTGACAGCTTGTCACCACCAGCAAAGTAAGATGGCACTGCAGAGTTAATAAGCCAGGGAGACCATAAACACAAAGTAAACAGAAATAGAGTAAGGAGGAACATGAAGCGATAAGCAATAAAATACCTGGGACCCTATGCACAAAAAATAACATTTCTGCACATGGAACTTGCATTGGGTTTTTATTTTCAAACTTTACAACCCTGTATTCTAGGAAAGCTGCTTTAAATTTCTCTCAGCAACCCAAAAACTAAGTGTAACCATACACATAGCCCAATGGCACGATGTACTCACTTCTGCCTATACTGATAGGCTTACAAAGTAGTTTGTGCAGCCTGCTAACAATGTGTGACATCCCACATGTTGGCTTTCTCCTGCCCAGGTCTGAAGAGTCTCCTGCATAGATGGAGACACTCTTGGAAATGGCACAGATATTGTTTGGCTCACAGCAAATGGGAGAAAGGCATTCTTGGCTGGCTGTTAAGTGAGCTGGTCAAAGTGTGAGCAGGTAAGCAAAACCAGCTCTAAAGCAGAAAGCTCCAGAAGAAAGCTGGCTCTCTCCTCTTGATAACTAAACTGGTATAGCTATGGGTAAGATGAGAGTAGGCAGATCACATGAGTGTCAGTGGGACAGGAACTTGACATCAGGGCATTACTGCAGGAGGGATATGAGGAAACAGACTTTGGTAAGAGATGGAAACTGGGACCTGTCCTAACAACCTGCAATTTCTTTGGCCACCTGCTCTGCTGAGCATGGCATCCCTGATGCACATCACAGACATGAACCACAATATGTGCTGCCAATATTCAGTACCAATACCAGCTCAGAGCCCAGGCTACACAGGTGGTCTGTCCCCTTGGGCAGCATGGGCCTTCAGAGCCTTCCTCAGGTCTCCCAAAAGCATGGTGAACAACACGTGCAATGTTCCTGTTATTTGTAATAGCTGAGTCCATCATGTTCTAGGCAGGGCATCACCATTTCATTATTGGGTTGCTTACTGCGCAGACTGGAAAACTGTAAAAAATAGCAAAATATGGCAAATACTGAAAAGAGAATTGTCTGAAAATTCCGACACTATGTGTCTATTTTGGGGTTCAAAGAAGAATAAAAAGCTTCTATTTAATGAGTAAATCAGAATGCATCATTTGGCCTTTAGCAAAAAGAAGCAGTTTGAATGCTTAGACTATGTAGTCTCAGTTTCCTATTTATTATTATGCACATGGATGCAGCAACTTTTCCCTCCTTTCTTTCTCCAGATTTGACTTTTTAACCCAGTAACCTCTTTTCTTCTTATTTTGATTACGTCTACAGCTACATCCTTCTTAATTTTGGACCCACTCATGTTCTAGGACTATGGAGACAAAAAAATAGCCAATTAAATCATCTAAAGCCCTGAGCATAGTTAACATTCATTTACAGCATGAAAAGAGCTGAACACCTTCCTGGTGCTTGCCAATTATGTGGTATTTCTGCCAAATGTATTCAATGATTCCAGAATGTAAATTCAAAAATGTGCATTATATTAATTTCTAAACCCTGTTAACTTAATTAACTCTTGGTTAAATGTGCGCTGATCTTAGACCCAAAGCATGTTGGATGAGATATTTTTCATTAGGCAAAAAAAAAAGAATTTGAAATGTGCAAATAATTTGTAACAACACAGAAGACTGCCTTCCCAAAACTGTATACAATGCACACCTAATTCACAGTCAGTGAAGGTTTATTTTCTATCTGTACTGTGTTATACTCTTGTCAGTTTCACTTGGATCACGAAACGTCATTCAAGCAATACTATTCACCAAACATAGAAGATAATATTCTGTATTGTCAGTACCATTTAAATCCAAGACCAAGTAATATGAAAAATGATTAAACCATCCAATAACAATTCTGTTTAACCTGTGTTGCCACTGCTAAATTCGGCCGCTGAGTGGTTGGTGAAATTACTAGAGGCACAAGTCCAGATACCCAGATCCTGTACCAGTGGGCATACAGCCATTCCTAAAAATAAATAATGAAAAGCGGGGAAGGGATTTACCATTCTTACCAGAGCTGCAGCAATTTTTTTAATTAACCCAGATCCACACACAAATAAGTAGAAGATGGTGCACTTCACTCGCTGCTAATAATGTTGTTGCTTGCAAATCCGTATCAGAATACTTCGCTGGTTTTAAAGAATAAAAAATAAAAAATAACCTCATATCTGCACGTGGCACACAATAAGGCAGAGGTTACAGCTGGCAACAAGAAAGTAATCTGGCTACACCCCAAAGTAGACAAATTATGACAGAAGAGACAGTCACACGTGGTTGTCAGAACAGATAGTTAAATGGAGCACCGATCCTCTGCTCTGTCCTAGAACTGAGACTGCAGAAAGTTCGTTCCCCACAGCATCCTGTGCACTGTAAGAAGCAGCTTCTAAAAATCACAGCTGGATGACTCTGTCCTCCTTTCTCTACACAAAGTGAATTCTGAAGCATATTCTAGGCCAGCTGAAGAAGCAAAAGACTGTATAAAACTGATGTCACCCACATTGTGCATCCCTCACCTGCTTCAAAATAAACCACAAGTGAATAGCACTCTTCTATCAGCATAGAGAGGCACACATGGCACAGAAAACTCAAATGTATGCAGACAGCAAATCCTGTAGTCATTCTTCTGGCATTAGGTACATTAAAGCACAAGAAGGTACCATGACAGGTCCAAAAATAACTACACTGAGTTAAACAGAGTGATGGCCTGTAACTGTGGGCTATACTTCATGTGGTCAGTCAGTTGCCAGCACAGTAAGATTTCCCAGTTTTCCTGAATGTTAAACTGAGTTAAAGTCTTCCCTAACACGTTCAGATAAAAATGTTTGGGCCCCAGAAGGCTATGCCATCTCTGTCTTCTAGCATCAGCACGTCCAGAAAAAGCTCAAAAGAGCATTGTGATTTCTGTTTCTTTGTGATTTAGCGGGTGAGCAGAGTGGTGCACAAGGTCCTGTTCATATTTCTGATGGGATTTCCTTTGGTGTACAATTTGCTCCGACCCATCGCTGACTTCATCTCCATTTTTGCCACTCAAAAAATGCCTGTATACTTACGATTTCCTGTGTGCCTGAATGGCCACAGCAGGTTTATGCAGCACTTTCTGAACACAGAGCTATTTTCACCACACAAGTTAAAGTGCTAGGTCTGCTGCTCATCCCAAATCTTCTCCTTTTGCTAGCACCCTCTACCTACCAACATTTCTGATGTACTTGTTCTGTATATATATTAGAAAATCCTTAATCAGCATTTGGTTGTCTTATCAAAAGCTGCTCTTATTCTTCTTAATAAAATATCCTACCTTCTCTGCAACTTGGCATCAGCAGATACTTGTTCTTTACTCACCCATTGCAATTTCCATTCATATAATACACAGTACTTCAAAGTAACCCTTTGAACCTGAATAGGACTAAAACTCTCACACATACAACATAATTTTGCTTACTAGAAAATGCTTGGTTTAGCATGAAGTCAATTTGCATACTGAAAGATCTCTTCCCCTTCCAGTTGCAATAGAAAAACTTAACACACTGTTACAATAATTCAGCGTACATCAAATTTGACTTCTTCTGATGCAGCCACCTGCTGTCACTTTAGTGCATTTTCCTGGCACATGCACACACATCGTTTCATGTGAAAACATTTATGTTGGTACTCAGTTCAATTAATTTTTTCCTCAAAGTTGAAAAATTCAAACACAGATGTATTCATCTCTTCAAAGAATCAACATTTTCAAGTTAGGAAAAGAGAGAAAGAAGAACTACTTAATTTCTCCAACATTTGAGTCAGCAATCACTTTGCACTGAAGTTGCAAAGTTAATCAGTCATTTCTTTATTTATCTTGTGTTAGCATCTGCCCAACATAGGGAAAAGCACACTGCTCCTCAACGTTTACCATAGGAAAAATAAGAAAGAGAAAGAAATGAGAAGGTGTGGGAAGTACACAGGTCCTTTATTGGAGCAAGGGAACCCTGCTCATTCTTTCTTAATAGGAAACAATGAGAGTACAGAGGCAGAAAAAGAAAGTGGTAGTGGGAGAAAAAATGCATGCATAAGTGCATGAAGTTTATATGCCATGTTTTCCAGTCTCATAGCCAACAATCCACTGACATTATGTTTGTTAGGAAGTTAGGATACTTATATTCACAAAACCACCTATTTGATTTTTTACAAAAGTATGTTTTCATCTTTCTCACACTTAACATTGAAGTTAATTTGCCACCACCTTTACATTCTTTCTCACACAAGGTACTCGCTGTGTTTGTTGGCTATTCTTTAAGTGCTGAGTTTACAGTACTGTCATACAAAATGGGTTTACAGTGTGCCATTTTAGTGCTTGCAGTTCTTCAATATCTCCGCTACTATCTGACGACTTCTTGGCTCTTGTCATGCTATTGTATACAGATGCATGAAATTGCATTACTGCTCACATAAAGGTTATTTGTAACAGATCCTTTTCCAATAGGATGCCCCTGTATATGACATAGGAGTCTTCCCACTTTGCAACTCTCCAAATACATATATGTGCTATATACAGAAATGTACAATAAGCTCTTCTGAATCACCTTGCATGGAAAGCAAATCTAACAAAAACAAAATTAAAAAAGCTCCCGTTAAACTGATAAAAAGTGGAAAGGAATAAGATGTTGAGGATGCTACCATTTAATTGCACTGATCCTTCAAGGTATTAAGCACAGGGACTGTTGTCTTCCTTTTACGAAGCTTCTGAGACTGTACTGCCAGATAAACTAGCACTGAGAATTTTGTTTACCCAGATCTGTTTCCAGTGGTTGCAGAACATGGGAGAAGAGCTGGCAAAGACACAATGTGCCCTTTCCAATTTTATCTCCCTACTGGTGTTATCACATTAAGGCTGAACCTGCAAGTAGAGAATATCATCCATGCTAGCAGTGCTCAGAGGTCCATCAGATTTGCTGTCACTGACTCGCTAATTGATTTTGTTTCTCCCGTTTCTGGGTCAGTGAATTCTTACACGTGGCTATTTTCCAGGCAAGTATTAACTGCAGTAGAACCCTGACTATTAATCCAGTGTACTTTGGCTTGGGGAAAGGAAAAAAACAAAAGAACCACAGAATTTGGTGCAGTCTTTTCATTAGCATATATGTATGCAGACACACGTTTACTTAACTTCCAAAATTTCACCTTGGATGAGAAAACATTCTCTTGAAGACACAAAGAATTAGGAAGCACAAAACATGTCCTCATTACAACACTGACAGGTTTCTGGCCTTGAGGTCTATTCTTTATTTCAAGTAAACGTCTCCTATGAGTTTGAAAGGCAGAGGTAAATGAAGTGTACAACATATTTGTATGTGAAGAGAATATGTGAAAATGGAGTTAAAAAGAAGGACTATCCCAGGATTTAACATACTCTTTAATAAAACATTTTCCCCAACAAAAAAAAAGTCTCTCTGGGATAGTGAAATTCTATCAGATTCCTTAAGTCACTGTTTCAGCTTTTTTTTCCTACAATTTCTTTGGGGGTCTTTTTAACATTTTAAATAAGGCATTTCAGCTTCACTACTTATCAAACCCCATGGATTTAGACAAGACTTCACATGTATTAAAAAGTAATCAGAGACATAATTACAGTCTAAGTTACTTTTGTGACTGAAAAAGGGGCAGCAAATGCACCGCTCAGTTCTCCATTGGTTGCTCCATTCTGCTCCGTACAAAAATGGAGTAATTGCATTTTTGCTTTAGTGTTGATTTCTATAACACCGACTTCAGATGGAAAAAAGTCCCAAAGAGAGGGAAAAATATTCAAGTTACTTTAAGACAGATATTAACAGCACTTTGCAACCAAAAAACATGCTAAACTGACTGTAGGAAGTTTCTTTGAGTCATCAGGTTGTTCTCCCTGAAGCTATATCTGTTTAGACTTCTATGCTTTCTCTAGTTCTTGCCTTGAAAGGAATGACTCCACAAGGAAATAAAGCGAGAACAATGCTGAACAAATACAAACATGCTATTTGCCTGTCTGCCTCTGTGAACTGGTAGAGGCATCTCTATCAAAATGCCAACAGGCACACAGAATCTGTAAATTTGACAACGCCGGACTGACACACCTACAGAGCTGCACCGCCGCAGTACTTCAGGCAGGTGGAATAAGCAGCCTTTTTTCAGGTAGCATGAGCAGCTGAGCACACTGTGCTCCTTCAGGGCTAAAACACTGGCCTTGTACCACAGGTTACATGCTAGGGAGAGGAAGGTTCCAGCTACATAAGAGAAAGGGGACTTTAAGAAACCAAACTACACATTTCCAGCAACAGTACAATCTCGCCCCTTCATTAGGAGCATCAGCTGCCTGTGCACAACCCACTCAGTAAAGGTCAAAGGGATATTTCAAGAATCACTTTATGAAGGGCCATTGTGAGCCAAAGAACGTGGAACGCAACAGAACGTACTAGCCTCAATCTGCCAGAGCCACAGTTACTGGCAAGAGGCTAAGAAAACAAGACGTTTTGGTCATGGAATCACACAAAAATTACCTAATATGAAAACCAACACTGAAATACAAATAAAGAAAAAGCTTGCCTCCCCTCAAGCCTCTGGAGAGCTCCAGCATATATTTATATTCAGTCAGCAGGACATGGTAAGGTTGGTAAGGTTCATGAAACAAACTGCTGCTACGCTGCGCACCAGCAGTGCTCCACCCGCCCTGGTGGCCATGTCTAAAGATGCTTCCTGTCAAAATAACACAGGAATTATATAACCATTTATAATACATTTTACTATTTAGGTAATAAATGACAAATGGACCTTGGACAAATGGGATTCAGTGAAACAAATGTAAAATGAGATTTCTCATGTACTTTCTGAGTAGTATCAGAGGTCAACCAGTGCCAATGCCTTCCACACACAGGCAACAACAGGGTTAGATAGCAGGAGCCACCTCTGGTGCAGTCTTGTCTATACTACTTGCTTGGAAAGTATGTAGTCTCCTCTAAGCAGTGCAGACCATAGTATTTGACTGGCACTGGCCAAAATAATGCCCAAGAGCCGACTAACAACAAGACAGCATTTGCACAACCAGCATTAGACAGTTTGGCACCCCAAGCTCAATCCCTACTCCTGTTTTATTTACCAGTAAATATGTGGCCGCTGAGCCCTATCTAACAACCAATTTAAGTTGGTTGAAACCATTCTGTTTACTCTAATGCATCTTGATTACTTTAAGCAAACAGGAAAAAGGTTAGGTAGAATAAGAAACATTCTTACCCTTGTTTTAAAATAGAGATTAATCCACACAAAAACATTTCTTAGGAACATTCTCAACATCCAGCCTCATCCCTCCTATCACAGGGCACAGAAATTTTGACTTGGTGATGTCAGCATTGCCTTTTCTACCTTTTAGCTGTCCCAAACTTACCTTTCAGAAGGCTCCACAAGGAGTGGACAGAAAAACAAAGTAGGGAAAGATCCACAACAATTTGCAATGTGTTCTACTGGTTATATCACCCAAGGATACCTTTGAGGTAGGAGATACTCTAAAAAATAACAAATATAAACACTCTAACAAACTCTACAGTTTCCAGATTTTACTGCGCTTTCATGAAAGAAGCAAAGTTCATACCTGAGTGTATACTTAATGTAAAATCATTCTTGAAAGCTAAATGTTGTCTTTGATAAGAGAAATAGATCCGCTTTTTAACGTATTCACAGCCAGGTGCATTTTCAAAATGTCAGATTATTTGGGAGCTTATTTTAGAACTTTTATCTGAGCTCTAATTTGCAACATCCTTTTTAGCATAGAGACTGACTGAGACACAATTTCAGTTATGATGTCAACTGTGATGCTTTTAGACTACTGCTGTTTGATATACTGAGGAACAACCCAAGAGCAATAACAGTTCCTTCTGTTACAGCTTTGCAACAGAAATGCACACTTAATATAGACCAAGAAAACCTTTTTCTTGCAAAAAAAATCAGTAGAGAGTTTTACACAGTATCCTGAGGGAGGTGATTCTGCCCCTCTAGTCCACTCTGATGAGACCCCACCTGGAGTACTACATCCAGCTCTGGAGTATTCAGCACAGGAAAGACATGGACCTGTTGGAACAAGTCCAGAGGAGGGCCATAAAAATTATTCGAGGGCTGGAGCACGTCTCCTGTGAAGACAGGATGAAACAGTTGGGGTTGTTCAGCTTGGAAAAGGGAAGGCTCCAGAGAAACTTTAATGCAAGCTTTCAATACTTATAGGGGCTTTGTAAGAAAGGTGGTAACAGTTGGGGTAATAGGGCCTGTAGCAATAGGACAAAGGGTAAGGACAAGGCTCTGAGCAAACTGATCTGGTTGAAGACGCCACTGCTCATTGCAGGGCAGTTCAGCTAGATTACCTTTAAAGTTCCCTTCCAACCCAAATAATTTAGTAAATCTGAGAATGACAACAAAGTTTCCAGTTAAACCCCCACCCTGCACTCTGTACCATTTGGTCCTCATCATTTAGTGAGCACTCAGAGCTTTGCAACTTTTGAGATCCAGGACCTTCTGGGAATGAAGTGTACTGCTGATCGTGCCAGCTTACAGCTTCTTAGAAGTCATCACACATCTGTCAGAGCAGATAACTTTTCATTGAAGTCTTCTTTTCTCCCTCCCTCCCTGTCTTCACCGGTTAGCATACACACTTGAAACTCTACTTTGCAGTCCCATTGTAGTTCCAAGCCACAGAACACACTCATAAACATTGGTGGCTGTAACCTGATCAGACATGAAACAACTTTCAGTTGTGAGACCAAAAACGACAGTAGTTTTATCAAAAACAGGATAACATGCCCTCACCCCATCTCTAATTCCAATGAGAAAGCACAGAACTTCCTGCATCATTCAAACAGTGAAGAGCACGGATAAGATGATTAGGTTGCAGTGGCACAAAGTCTGAAAATAAATAATAACAAAGAACTAGACCATGAGCACTGTTTGCAGTGGTCCATTCATTATGTATTGGATGGGGTGATTTCCAAAGCTAATGAACCCCTCTGCTTTGAAGTGCTGGTTGAAAAACTCAGTGTAGGTATTACCAAGTGCATGCAAGAGAGTTATTGTCTCTTGGGTCTCAGGATCAAATACTTCCCCTTACACACGTGACACACCTGTCACAAGAAAAGCAACTGTTTATATGGAAAAGTAACACTAAGAACATTAAATATATATTAAAATACATTAATGTATATTTTATATACTTAATGAGGGACAGCGACAGAGAGCAAAGCTTGCAACATGGGGCCAAAGCCCTATGCAGGCCACTAAGCATTCAAAGGACTCAATAGGATAAAAAGAAATGCAGGAAAGTAAGACTGGAAGCTGATTAAAGGGTAAAAATATTAATTATAAAAGTGATGCTTCAGTCTCTGAGAGGGAAAAGCATACAAACAGATCTACTGCTCAAAACATGATAGGTATATCATGTATTTTTAAAAAGTACACTGATCAGATTAATAACTTTCTCATAAACTATCCTGATTTAATATAAATATTCAATAAAGTAATTATTAAAACTGAACATTAGTTCTTGAGGGTTTTTTTTGCCTTTTTTTGTTTTGTTTTGTTTTGAAGTGGGTTTTTTATTAAGAAAGTTAACCTAGAAACTACCTTGATCATAAAATGAGTAATACATTGGACTAATTTGGGTGGATATATATAGTGTAAAAGAATAAGCATCATTTTCAGCATAACCACTTGAAAGACTGACGGAAATTTTGGTGAACGCCAAGGGTTAAACAGAGTCTAAAAAGCATGTCACTCTCTTAAAATACTAAGGAATCAACAATTATTGAACATTCATCTCAAGATCAGTACCATTTTGATAGAACCTAATTACTAGTGAGCATATGTAGAGTTAGTTTGAGTGATTTCTACCTTGTATTTGACGCTTCCATATTTTCTGCTCACCTACTGACAAACACGGCAGCTGTCTAAAGCACTTACCACTGTTTCCACACAAAACTCTTATCCACTTTATCTACTTTACACATCTCTTGTCAACCTAATCACAGGAATAGATGTCTTCAATGAAAAGAGAGAAAGACAAACCCTCCTGTTAGAAAGCATCATCAATACAAGCTTTCAGTGAGTCAACAAAAGCGTAGAATATACACAACACACAGGACTGGGTGTCTCCATTTGTTGAATAACTGCCTTCTCCTTATCCTGGGGAGATCATTTCCCACTAAACAATGGCCAAAGCAGTCCAGTAAACTATGGCATGTTATCCAACCACTTTGCCAAACACACATATCTGAACACACTGTCCTTCTGTAGGTGTGGAGAAATTTTGCACTCAAGACTCAAATTTGCATTCCATCCAAGGAGAGAAAAGAGTCATCTGTAGAGATTTTGAATCAGATAACAAGATGCCCTTCTTTGCTATATTTGCATCATCAAGAGATTAAACTTTAAAGACTGACTGGCAAAAAGCCATTCACTAGCCTAAAAGATTAATCTTAAATTTTTGTAAATGCTTTGAAATACAACTTCTGAGATCAAAGAAAAGTTATATGCTGTCAAATAAGGGAAAATCTCTACTACTTAAAAAGCTGCCATGAGTCCAGAAGTAAAAACCCTCCCTCAGTAACAACTGATTTTCTAAATTCTGTCTATGCATCTAAATCTAGTTAACTGAAGCAGCATACTAGAAGAAAACAGATCTTAATTATTTTTAGAAGAAAAAGAATAAATAACATGACAGAAACTGGCAATGTTTTTCTGTGAAATATATTCATTTTCCAGTGACAAATACTGATTTGTTGACACCAAAATGCTCTGGGATTGCATTTATTGGGTTAAATTTTCATAAAATTAAAGAATAAACAACTGATTTTAACATTGTAGAAAGTTTAATAAGTCATTATTAATCTAGAAACTTTAGTATTTAAGATTTTACACATTTAAAAAATGAAGCATGGAGCTCTGTCCTGTATTGGTCACTGCACCTTTTCGAGAATTGAATACAATGTTTTATTTTCTGTCTTCGTTTCAATTTTGCCAATGAAATAAAAAAAAAGCACTCGTTTAATGAGCTTTAAGAATGACCTTCCATTTTTTCCAAGGTCAGATACCTACTATTCATAGAATTATGAAGAGATAAAGGGAAGATTTGTCAGCTTTGAGGGAAGAGTTGGACCAGAAGAATTCTAAAGATCCCTTGCAGCCTTAATGATTCTAGGAGTCTATGAATAAAACTCGTACCTCCAGAAATTGTTCCCAGCTATCTTGGTTGGACATATGGTATCAATTACCATAATACTCCAGTTCTTTGCAAACTTTAATATATTTATTTCACAATCCTTTTGAGAGGCAAGAAACTCTATTATCCCTATTTTATAGACACAGGACTCAGGTACTGAAATTTAAATGGCTTCTGTTAAATATTTCTATTCTATTCCTCATGTTCAAGGTTCCTTGGATGCTGCACATATGCAGACATTTATGCACAAAATACTGAAAATATCCTTAAGTCCTTCTGGGTAATTTCATTTTCATAATTTCATATCTGATAACTTCAATAACTTCACAACACTAGAAAGCTTCCATTTGGGCATTTTAATTTAACCACCTGAAAAAATTTAAAAATCAAATCAAGACATCATCTTCTGACTTGATAACCTACCCCAGACACAGTCAAAGCCAAGCACTTTAATAAGTAGCATTAGCATTTGAATGGCCTGGTAAATACACAGTCAAATTGTAGATTGTATTTCATAGACAACACAGAGATCTGAAAGCTTGCTGTTAATACTAGCATTGTAGTGATATGAAATACAGGTTAGCATCTCTACTCAGAGAGAGGAAAGGAAATACGAGTATCTTTAACCAGGGAATCAATGGCAAATTATGACACGCAGTTAAAACAGTTCCTTCAGATTACCATTCATAAGGTTCATCTAAAGAATTCAAGGATGGCTCCTCAGGTTTGTGATCATAAAGACATACCAGAAGGTTAGTAAACCAAACCAAAACAATAAAAAAGAAAGAAAAAAAATAATCTTACAACTTTAGCTAACAGAAATTTTGATCCATACTTCAATGCAGTAACTGACTCCTAAAGCTGTGATCCAAGAGCAATTCAAGGTCAATAGTCCCATGATTTTTAACTACTTTGCATAGTTCTACCAATTTATATGTAGAAGCATCCACTTCCCTTTAAGACTTAGAATGTCTCAAATTTTTACTGCTAATGCATCATGAAACAACAAAATGGAAAGTGTAGATGTGGATAGGTTAGCAGGAAAGAATATTTGCACTGAGCACTGAGTAATATTTTCTCATCTGGATTTACTGAAATCTTAATCACAAACCCTCGCTATGTTTATATCCCCAGGAGCCATATTCTTTTGCTTTAGTGTATGCTGTTCTCTTTGTGGCAGATTGTTTTAAAAATATTTTAAAGGAGACACTCAGCATGCAGCTAAGACTCTTTCTATCAAAGGTTGAACAACAGAGTTCTCCATAGAAAGGGTTCACTCCATTTCGTGTTCAATCTCCTGAGTAGTGTGAATTTATTAACCACTTTGAAGTGGGAAAAATGTGATGTGTGTGTGTACAGATGATCCAAACAGCATAAAAACCAGCCAGGAAATCAATAAAGGAGCTTTTTAACAAATGCATTTCCAACCGATCAAAAGAATAGCCTAACGGCTACATACGGCTGATCTAACACTCATTACATTATCATTTCAAGGAAACATCTTTTGCAACTGAAAGGTGAAGTCTTTCTGTAATGAGCTCCTTCTGAGTCAGCAACAAGACCCTTTTTTATAACACTGAGACAAAATAAATATGTGGCAAACACTTGGGAGGAATTATTCTCTGCAAACAAATGTTTTCCTGCATGTGAGAGCTCTTGCTTTGAATTGGTTTGCTGCTTAAAAGCAAGGAAATGTAGAGAGAAGGGGGTCTTTAATGAAGGACCTTTTCATTGAAAGAGGAAAAAAGTAACTCATCAGTGTTTGCCTCTGAGGGACAGGCAAGAGGGGGAAAATGCATTGTCTGGCATTAGCAGCTTCAAATATATGCTGAATGCAGAATGGGATTTGAGCTGGCCCCAGAGAAGTTCTCTGATGTTTTCCACAGGTCTCGTGCTTGGAGGAATGTTTCCCTCACTAGCGGTATCAAAGCAGAATACTTTTTGCAAATTAAGGAGATTTAATATCTGAAGGGAGCCTACACGAGAGCTGGAGACGAACTCTGTCAGGAAGTTTAATGAGAGCACAAGGGGTAACAGTTTTAAATTGGAAGAGGGGAGATTTAGATTAGATCTTAGGAAGAAATTCTTTCCTGTGGGGGTGGTGAGGCACTGGAACAGGTTGCCCAGAGAAGTTGTGGATGCCCCATCCTTGGAGGTGTTCAAAGCCAGGCTGGATGGGGCTTTGAGCAACCTGCTCTAGTGGGGGGTGTCCCTGCCCATGGCAGAGGGGTTGGAACTCGATGATCTTTAAGGTCCCTTCCAACTCTAACGATTCTGTGGTTCTATGATCTGAAATGAAAGGCTTTGTTTAGATTTTAAGAGACTATTAAATGTGCAGGTCACATCCTCAGATAGCGTAAGTTACCAAAGGTCTGCTGAGCCTTACAGATTACACAAATTGATGGATTTTCTCTAACTATACTAGTGTATCTTTTTGTTTATTTGTGTGCTGGGTTTTTTTTAGAATAGCTGCTAGGAAAGTAAGAACCAAAAGTTGTTAATTTCTGTAGCAGGCATTTAGTTGCTTGATCCAGAACTGACTGATGGCAACAACTGATTAGGACACAGGACATCCCTTTCTCTCCTCCTGTATTCAGAAGATTCTCTTGCAAATAAAAGCAAGTCCTAAAAATTACTGCTAAGGAAACATGCAACTGCTATGAATAAACAAGATGGATTATAAATTTTCTGGGACTTGGATTTTTATTTTTTTTTAAAGTAATAATAGTGACTTGGGGCCACCACATTGCCCCATAGTTCATTCTAAAGTAGCAAAGAAATTTGGTATCCTCAAAATCTCTTTTGATTAGATAATCAAATTACAGTTCCAAAAGAAAATGCTAGCTCTAAAAATATCGCTGTGTCTGCCCTCATCAGTTAAAATCGTCTGTAGTCATTACCTAAATCTGCGCAATCGGGATAGCCTTGCGACACTCCAAGCAAGAGTGTAATACTGGAGACAAAATATCTTTCCACGGCATTCATTAGGGGACTACTGACAAAGTTATTGATGTGAGACTAAGCAGGCTGAGGCTGGCTCCTCTGTTTACCACAGTGCCTTGTCTGGAGTTTGCCATATAAATCTTACTGTCATGAGTGCTCTGGAGGGTTCCCATAGGGACTGGAAAGAGAATTGGAAATTCTTGTCCACTATCTGCCCTCACAATGCTTCAAGGAGGGTCAGGAGATCCTTTCTTCATGTGGTAATCATGACTGTTCAGAACTAAACACAAAAATAGGATTCATCTCCTCTAATGTTAGAAGTCTTCACTGTTAATGTCTGTGTCTGAGGCTCTTCAGTCCAGACTTGCTTGAAACCAAATGGATAAAACTAGATGCTTTTAGGGCATGATTTCTCTAACCAAACAGAAATGTCTTACTCTTGAAAAGATAAATCATGATCTATAAATTTCTGTTTCTCTTGCCTTTTACCAAGAAGATGACTCATTCAGAGTTGAGCATTTATGCTGTAAATGTTTATATGTGATGAGCTAAAACCCATGGTGGCAGTCCAGAGAGGTATCCTGCTTTGTAGATGGCTGTATTTTGGTGACATGACAGATGTGCAGCAGCTCCTGAAATTCTCTGTAGAATCTAACAGCTTCAAAAGGAAAAGAAAATAGCACCCTTCTCATGGAATTCATAAACCGGAAGGTAAAAAGAAAACTCTATGCATTTTTTTTTTTTTTCTCCCTTGTCTGAAAACTGTCTTTTTGCTTCATGTGGCACATGTCTGGGTTTGCACACTTGGACACTTCTTTGTATCAAACTTCCCATCAGCTTCCAGCAGGAAATGGATAATATTTTCTGCTCTAGTAGTATCAAACTACATGTTTTTGTTGACGTGGCAGGCCAGGTTATGGGCTTATTTCTTATTATTATTGTAGCTTTTAAACCTTTCTTACACACTCCTTTTCCTTTTATTTCTGTTGCTTCTTTTTTTACCATCAGCCTTCAGCTGCCTTAAAGGGTTTCAGAGCATAATAGGGAAAGAGAGCAGTAGAAAAATAGGTGGAAAGAGTTAGAGGGAGGAGAAAAAACAGAAACAGTGTTATGCTGTTGCTGTCCCAAAGGCACAAGGGCTGTCCTTTTACCTTTCCCTCAAGGTCTGGAGCATTTCTGTTGTTTAAACTAGACGTACACTGCAAAAATAAAGCAAACAAACCAAGTGAGTAGCTGGGAATGTCCTCATATTAACAATACAGAATTAACATCAGGGGCACAAATTGTGATTATTTTTTCTGTGGATCACAAGTTGCAGAGGATGATCCTTTGGTCACCAGGTGTTTTGTTGCAAAACCAAAGTGTTCCTTCTGTGGTCTAATACTCACAAGCGGAGGAGCAATCACTACGGTGATGCAGGCCTTCCTTCCATAATCTATTGATAGAGGAATATGCGCTCCTCCCGAAACCGCAGTTCAGATTATTCTAAATGAAGTTGCATGTCAGTACTGAAAATTGTAATTTTGGTGCTACAACTTGATGTAGCTGGTCACTTTTCCATGAAGTAGATGACATTTCTACTATTCCCCTTGCTTGCAATACAAGCTGCTGAAGCAGATGATATTTTCATTCTCACATTTCATGCTCTTAATTCTTGCATCCATATTACTTTTGCCTTCTACAAAGAAGACTGTACCTTTTAATGTTGTAATTTATAGCATGGTCCTGCAGTGGCTATATATTTATTAGTTTTTTATTCTTGACCTGCCACTGAGGCATTTGAATATGCCTCGACAGGAATATTTACACTCTAATTTTCTGCTACAGATGGTAGCTAATGTTAAAATGTTAACAACTGAGAGAAATAACCAAAATCTTTACAATTTGACCCTCCCCTTCCACTCTTCCCAAAAGCATAGCTAATTTATATGATAATTAGAAGGAAATTGGAAAAATTTGAGTTTCCCTTAAAGAATATGTGAGTTGAAAATATCAGCTAATACACTTTCTGGAAGGATTGGAACCATAATAAGTCTATCTAAATACACTTTGCTTAGGCTGTAATACTGTTTTCTGGGGGGTTAGTAACCAAAAAATATATGAATGTGTTAAAATATTCGATGTAGAGCAATAACTCTTATGATAGTAAAGAAGTTCTCAATATACAGATTAAGCTGCGTGATTTGAAGGGTAAGACAAGCTGGTGGTAAATGCTGGCTTACTTCTAAATAAAAATACATGAGCAGTATGAAAGAAATAGATCATTAATAAAGAACACTGTTCTCAGCCTGGATTTTCTCTTACTATGCTGTTTTTTTGGCAAGCTAGGCACTTTTTTTTATTTGATGCTATAAATCAATAATCACAATGAGTCTCACGTCTTCCCTTCCAGTCAAGTTTCGAAGACTGAAACTTCCTGAGCACATCTGCTGTTGACAAACACCAGGGAAAGTAAAGCAAACACAACTGAAAGGTCCTAGCTGCTGCTCCGGCTGCTGCTGCTGTGAAGAGTATTTGCTCTTCCCTCACTGATCACCTGCTGTCTTACTTTATGCAGATGGCACCCCAGCTGCTATGTGACCAGTCAAAAAAGGTCAGCTTACACACAGACCAACAGATAACATATTATCAGCATACTAGAAAATACACCTTCTCCTCCAGCTCCAAAATAAGGGTCCTCAAACTGGCTCAATGTGAACTGCACATTTAACTGTTTCTATAAAACCCGGTGTATCAAGTCAATATAAATTTTCCAGTCCAACAACTTTTCTATGTTACTCTGCATTTTCATCCAGTACTTATTTTCCATTTACTGCCTTAAAGAAGTATTTAAACTGCTCTTTAAAAGTATCTATTCACACATGGCTTGCATACACCCTCCACATGATTTGTATGTTATTATCCCACATGCAGTTGGCCCTGACAGCTGGGGGACAAAACTGTTCTATCTAGTGTTTAATGGTGCAATGTAATGATCAATATATGGTCAAAATCAGTCAAAGGGAACAGAGGAGAACAAAGAAGGGGCAGAACACTGCCACATTTTCCTTCTATGTTTGCAGGGAGAACTCCCCAGCACATTTCAGTTCTTTTGGATGCATGGAGGACCAGGACAACAGGTGCAGCACTGAGATGTGCCCCCCTCAAAGTAAAGTACCAAAGGCTTGCAAATACAGCCTGGTTGTGGGGGCTTTTCTTGACTTCATTTCCATGAAAGTGAAATTCAGGGACAACCTTGGATCATAGGGACCTCAGGGAGTAGGGTCAGCAGTTACTCTGAGGACATCAAGCTCCCAGATGGCTCTCAGGTCACAAAGGGAAGTTGACTCATCCTCTCCAGCAATGCTCACCTGGCAATACTAAACCAGCAGTGAACTCCCGGCAATCCAAGCACAACAGCCCTCCTGGCCTAGCATGATTTATTTAATAATAATGCAATGCATATTTACTGTTTTCTTTCTTTTTTTGAGGGGTATAAGCACTGGCACAAGGTGAAACTACCTCTGGGATATCACACCACACTACCTCAGTTTCTCAGGTATCTCAAGTTGAAGAAAATCTTTCTCCACTTGGGGTAACTAAACTAAACAATTATATAGGAGGAAATATATATTGAGCTCACTTCCTTATTTTGCAGTATTGGCAGAATCTCAGAGCAACAGTAAAATGAATATAGACTTTGAATATTAAGAGAGAGACTGTTACAATGCACTGTTACAAGACTGCAATTTAGAAAGACAAAGGCACTTTTGTCTTTGTAAAACCCCTTCCCACTTTTAGTTTTTTCGATTAAAATAAGCAAAATTTGGTATGATCTTGAGAGCTGATACTTCAAAACACTGTTATGTCTTAACACATGAAATTTACTCTTTATGATAGTAATTTTCTATTTTACCTAGAAACAATGAGAAAATAGGCTCTGAGGGTGCTTCTAGATAGAACTCGCTTACAGTTAATCAGAATAATGAACATGAGAATCTATTTTTCAACAATAAGAGATACCTAGAGAGTTAGAGAAACATAAACAGGACAGGTTACATGGTACAGATACTGTAAAAAGTTTGTTAGAAGATAACATTTTCTTCTCCATTTATTTACTGGTTAAAGCAGTTAATAAAGGTTAATGGTTTTGTACTGTATGTATTTCATTACTCTTTGCATTATTTTGAAATAAAATGAATGTTTCAAGTTTCTGGAAATCTAATTTGAACAAAGGAAAAATTAATAGAGCCTTCATCTACAAATAAATCATCTCTTCTGAGGAAATTTTAGCATTTAGAAGGGTGACAGGTAGAAGCAAAACTATAAAAATAACCTTCTCAGAATCACATCTATTTAATCTTACTTTCATGCAAGATGTAAAAAGCAAATAAGAAAACCAAAATAAGAACCTCAACATGCTTCCAGATTTTTCCAATCCAAGCTCTCATTTGTGCATGAGTGGTGTTGCTCTCATCAACACCTGCTCATCCCGTTTTCCAATATTAACCTCCAAACAGACGAATTACCAAAAGTAAATATACAGTCCGTACTATTTATAAATGAGTTTTGTGCAAGTAAACTGCATCTCGAGTGCACATAGGTAGGAGTGCTTGATAAACAGAAATGTAGTTGTCAGCAAGTGCTAAGTTTGAGCGTACAGACAGATCATTTTTTTTTGAATATTCAACCAAATGTAACACACATCGGAACCTGACAATGCCTAAAAGCTGCAGTCCTCATTGCGACTTTGAACTCTCTATCATATGACACTCATTTAACATTACACTTTCCCCTTAAAGTTGCAACTGCCAAAGTAAGACACCTGTAATGTGGTAAGGTAAGTCATCTGAAGTACCAGCTGTATCTTCACTGGCTTTTGACATCAGTTGAGGGCCTTAGATGTTGCCTTAGATACTGCAGAAATATAGCACTATAATGAGGTGAATACTGAGAATTAGGTTCTATAATTTCATGCTAACCACGCCACCATCAGTCAGTATTTCCACTGTATCCCCATAACTCAGGTTTTTTAGACGAGAGTATCAGATATGTTTAACAGCAGCTCCATCATTCAGAAAAAATTTTGGGCAGAGTGATTTATTGTCCCATTATGTGTGACAAGAGGGGGAACGTTTATCGGAATTCTTTCAGTGAGAATGGCAGTGGGGAGGAGGAAGGTGGGAACATCCTATGTCTGTGGCAGAATAACAACTGCACAAGGTACACAAATCAGGCAAGGTTATAGTTTCAGATGATTCTCATCAACAGTTGGACTGGAAGGACAACCTCCAATAATATTTTATCGTCAACAGAACAGTTCACTTCTTTCATATGGAGATGCCTATGGTTTTCTCAACTAGGCTCCAATGACCTATATGTGGCCATTTGATGCAAATGCAAGCAACAATGCTCAATGGTGGAAGAAAGAGCAAAAAAATCTACTTTATGTTCAAATATTTACTTAATACAAAGTAAATTATTTTCTTAAATTAAAAGAAAACAAAAATAAACCTAGGTACTCATTTTCTCCCCTTTCTCCATCTTGCTTATCAAACTGTGGTCAAGTAGGAATTACTGATTTTGTCATGCTGCTTCTGATCAGTATGCAAAAACGCTCAACTTTCAAAAGGATTAGCTCTGTGTATACAATCCATTCTGTTCGGCAATAAAAGGTTGATTAAAATGGTAGGCACAGAAGACTCTACAAAGATGCAACTGTTTGAAAACCTCTGACACAACAGTTGACCATTATGGCCTGGCACTATTTGTTTAATTCTTTTGCTCTGGGTCCCTGCTGACATACATTCATTTTGTTGCAAGTTACTCCTTAGTTCATATGCCCTACATAGCATATGCATCAGCTACTTATCTGCAGCAATCCAGCTCAGAGTTTTTCTGGATTTTATGACAGCGCTGCTTCAGATTAACCGCTCCCTATTTTTCTATGAGCCAGTTAATCACTGTACTGCTTGTTCTATTACTGGGTAATCAAAAAATTAACAGCAATCACCTTATAATGGCAATTCTGTGGCATTACATTAGTCAACTTCCTCTGTCCCAAGCTGCTCTTTCCCAAATTACTCCTATTTTCATAATTTAATCTATTTTTTATACTCTGAAGTATCTCTCACATTTTGATCCTGACCTATAATGATTAGTTCAGGTAAATTATTTTCATAGCTACTCATATTTAAGAAAACATCTTCTCATATCTGAAGTGGTTTCTTCTACTTAGACAATCTGATTCTCCTTAAAATTTTGGTTTGGATACCTATGTGGGGGAGGATTTTTGGTGACTAAGCACATTGTCTTTCCCCAAAATAGCTCCAAACACTTTAAAATGAGTGCTATGGACTTTACCACTGTAAAGCTGCTTCTGCGCACAGTTAACTCAGCAATGACAAACTTCCTATAACAGAGACTTTACATCAATATTTATAAAAAGTTGCAACTGATTATGTGTCAAGATCCAATTACAGCAATACAATGACCTTCTGTACGTAGTAATGCCGTGGTTTTGGATGGAATGGAGTTGGCTTTCTTGCTGCTGTTTGGCACAATGCTATTTTGGATTTGGGATGAGAGCTGTTTTGGTGGCGCACTAATGTTTTTGGTTGTTGCTAAGCAGTTCAAGGCCTTTTCTGCTCCTCACACCACTCTACCAGTGAGTAGGCTGGGAGTGCACAAGAGCTTGAGAGGGGACACAGCTGGGACAGCTAACCGCAACTGACCAAAGGGATATCCTATAGCATGTGACATCGTGCTCAGTACACAGAGCAGGAGGAAGAAGAAGGAAGGATGTTCAGAGTGACGGCATTTGTCTTCCCAAGTAACTGTTATGTGTGATGGAGTTCTGCTTTCCTGGAGATGGCTGAGCACCTGCCTGCCCACAGAAAGCAGTGAATTAATTCCTTGTTTCGCTCTGTTTGCAAGCCTGTCTTTTGCTCTATCTAGTAAAATATCTTCATTTCAATGCACAATTTTTTGTCTCATTTTTACTCTTCTGATTCCTCCATCCAAACCGAGGAGGACTGAGCTAACATCTGCATGGTTCTAGTTGCTGGCTGGGGCTAAGTAGATGCTCACAGACTTACAACTTAATTCAAGCAAAAGTTAAAAAGTCCACTAACACATGAGCTTTCTTCTCTCATAATACAGGCACACTCCACCCCGCTTGGTATGTCTCAAATTCTATGCATGACATACTGCTGATATCCATCCTTATATCTTTGTCCAAATCATCAACTAAAGTGTGGTACTATGCTAATAAGAGGGTCACAGAAAATTTTTATAGACACTACCCAATAGAACATATCCTTTATTGGTGGCTCCAGACTTCCACAACACACATGAACGAAAAAATCATGTTTTGTTTTCCCACCATTAGGCAAACAACCAAAATCTAGTGGCCCCATAGCTGATTTGGTGACACTGAAGCACTATAAAAGTCCCCTGTATAGGATTAGTATGAGTACTTACAGTTTCTTTACACTGACATAAATAAAAGACCTGAGGAAACAGTGCAACTTCTGAATGCTGTATATAGGAAGTTTCAGATCCACCTATGACATTACAATGTACCCCAAAAGAAGGGAAGAGTTTCAATTAAATGGAGCATACACTAAAATTGCACATCAAGACTGCATCTAAGCAGTCAAAATCTCTGCTAATCGGCCCTCTAAAATGCAAATCAATATTACCAGTACAGAAGTTTTAAAAGTAGCAATGGTTATTGTCCTTTACTGTTTCATCTTGTTTAGAAAGGTGTATGGTGTTTGTTGTTCAAAAAATTCACTACATCATAGTATGTATTACAGCTTTTCCACTATTTTGTTTAATAAATAATTGAAGTATCCAGTCAACATAAAGTTGATTTGCTTCTGCATCTCACTCAACGTACGTTTCTGTCTCTATTAGCAGGAACAGAGAACAATTGTTATCATGCTATAGTAACGTGACAGTATATTAAGATGCCTTGGACAGCTTAAGAAAAGAAAAACATTCTATGTTCAAGAAAAACATTTCTATGCTCTTTATTTCCATCATAAGTAACATTAAACCTGGCAAACTGAAACAAATATGCTTTAATTCTTGACAAAAGTGCTTGCTTTAGTTCTCAGAGTTTTTTGTTAAAGATGAGAGTAGATGAAATTATTTACAATCATTCATAAGAGTGAAGTTGATTTAAAGAATGAAGGTTCCAGTGTAGAAAGGTATTTAAGCATGTACTTACTGGTCTGTAGTGGCTAGGTCTGCTTACCTTAATCAGATCCTATGCCTTGAACAGCAGCGGATTTTGGGTTTTGTTTGTTTTTTTTTTTTCTTTCTACTTAAAGCCTATGAGTATTCTGTGTAGACAGAGAGAACACAGATCTCGCTGTATACCTGACAGTCATTTCCATATTGCATTTAATGATGTGACAAGTGGTGTGCAATATCTGTGAAAATGATTTTAAGGCTTTAAAATTTTTCATAGTACTTCCATTCTCTTGATTAGGGTTTTGTGATAAGCATCTTTTAAAAATCATATTTGCTTCTGGTTTTTCCTTTGTAGTTTCATTGCTCTTGCTTATTCTGAATTGAATTGCATGCATCATCTTTCTGCCACAGCCTCCTACTTTATTCTAGTAATTTTGAACATTATTGTCCCCTTGCCATCCACAGATGTGTACTTGCAGATTTCACTGCCTTGTTGGATGTGCTTTCCCCTCGGTCATTGTTGCATAAAGACAGATTTACCACAGGAATAAAATGCACACATTCTAGCTCCTTCAGTTTTTTTTTAATAAAAAGTGGTTTGTCTATCCTTAAGTGCAAAAATAAAATTAAATTAAGAGGCGTATTTCCGGTGATAGTCTGTAAGGGCTAAGTTTGATCCTTTCTTCTTAAGTCCCCTTGGTAGGGATTAGTTACTACTTCTGTTGTAGCCAGGTAACATGTATCTACATATCATTGCATACCATGCTTCTGAGAAATTGTGAAATCACACAAGAACTTGGGGGCATATGAAACTGCCTCTGAAGGCTCCTGACAGGAGCAGGTACGTGCAGACTTCAGTACACAGTGACAGAAAAAAACATTATGGTAGAAGTTATTTAGGCAAGATGGTCAGCGGAACCTCCATCAGAGCACTGTGATCTGGAAAGGAACATGATAACCTTCCTGCTGAGTGCACCGGAGATGGCTAACTGTCTTACAGTTGGACAGTTACACATCTGTGAGCACAACTATGCCCTACTAGTGGCACTTTTCTCATTCTAAGGAAAGCAGGGAGAAAAACAGTCACGCTGTTTTCAAAGTACTAGCAAAGTATCTCCATTTCTGAATTCTATTTCACAATTCCAAAGTAATCTATTTTCCTATCCTTGGATTTTGTCTATGTCTAGGGTATCAACATTAGCTCCAGAAGGGGGGACCTTTAGCAATGATTGGCACTAATGAGTTTCTGTAGTGACTAGGGTGGGGAGCAGAGGAAGAACACAAGTACCAATTTGCATCAAGAAAGACAAAGCATCATGCGCAAAGACCCTGTGCAAGCATTCAAGGTTCTTCTGAGGACACATGCTGATGGCCATGCCCAGGACTACGAGATATAAATGTCAGTCTTTAGAAGAAGAAATTACAAGGAAAGGGGGGGAATAGCCACAGGGAACAGTTCCAGAAACTCTGGCTGCCATAAATGTCTGCAGTTATTTAAGATGCCTCAGATGAACAGAGAGGTAAACCTGCATCCCATACAGAAAGCAAACACCTGATGCCACCTTAACTACATAAATGGTTTGTTGTGTGATTTTATCTTAGTTACTGAAACCTTAAAAAGTGGAGAAGATACATGGAAATTCCAGCATAACACTCTGGGAAATAATCAGTTTCAGTGGAGATTCAGTCACTATATAACATAGAGAAGGCTTTCATCTGTTTTCCTGCTGAGAGCAATGAACGCCAACCCTTTGGAAAAACACATGATCTATTACTTGGGGTCCAAATGGGAACTCTTCAGTGTTGAAATCTTCTGGGTTTAGTTTTCAGGTGAGGTCCACTACATACTTCACAATATCAGTTAATTTTTGAAACTGAGTTTACCAAAAGTGGTAATGTTCAAAAGTAAAGCAAAATTAAAAATCACCTACAGATCTGCTATGCTAAAGTAATATGTCCTGAAAACCCCAGTCCTTGCTACGTGGGACTATCAACAAACAATCTCCGAGAGCTCAGAAAGACAATGTTTCTAAGTTATACACAACTTCTCTAGAGTGGTTTATATTACAGCAGTCAGCAGCTGAGACGAGGATGACCTTTCGACTATAACCACTGCTCCCCTCACAAGTAATTTCTCCAGAGCTATATTTCTCTGCTTTATCTTAGCAGATGATGCCACTGCTGCTGCCAATGCTACTCTAAAATTCCTTTTATCTATTTTTGAGCTGTTATGTGCCTAATAATTATAATGTAAATGTGCTTTCATAGCTACTGGGCAACTGTTGATTTTTCTCTCTTCATAATAAATTACTCACATTAAATTACAAACAGCAGCCTGAGGCTACAGATTTGATACCCAGAGGCTATTAAAAACTTTCAACCTCATGTCTAACAACTGGGGAGTTAAACAAACATCCTCACATATGTTACAGTTACAATAAGTGTGAGTTATCTTTGTATTAGAAAGGATATTAACTATCCCACACGATTATTTTTCTTAAAATTTTATGAGGACATGAAGCTACATTTTATTGCTTTTATTACTAGTTTTGATACTATATGGTTTGTAACACCATCTTGGAAGCCTGAAATGAATTTTTGTTTTGTTGTCTTGGGGGTTTTTTGTGTTGTTTTTTCACATTGCCAAAGAAATATTCATTGTCTCTAAATTCCTCACTCTTCCTCAGTTTCCGTTAGTGTTTTCAAGATCAGCTTCTTAGTGGATGGTATCATTATAGAATTCTACTATTGTTGTTAATTTTATTATTTCACCCTTCTTAAAACCGATAGAAGGATTCTGAGGTTGCGTTCAACATTCATTTTGTTTTTCTTTAAAGTGATCAAGAATTGCCTCAAGTTAGAGCAAAAATAAACACACTTCAAATGGTCTTAAGTACCAGAGAAGCCAATTGGCATAAAAATGCTTGATGTTAAGATAAATGCAACTTTCTTGGGTAAACAAAACTACAGCCGACAAACAGATTACCCATGGCAAATCAAGCAGGCACAAGAAATCTGCAGAGCATATGATGTAGCTCTTGAGAGAAAGAAAGGTCTACTCCAGTACAGATGTGACAATTGTTTCATGCTTCCATGTACTTTCTTTGTAATGCCTGACCTGCTCCTTTGTGTGCAAACGCTGCAGTGCCACTTATGCCAGGTCTGTGCAGTCAGCTCCAGCTTTCTATTTAGATGTCCATGGCTGCAAAGCCATGAGATACGAAATGCATTTAATTTGTGAAAGTAAGATGGCTTGAAAATAGATCTACCTTGATGGCAAATGATACTTTATGAATGGCCGAATCAGCTGCAGTCACTTGTAGCAGTCTTTCTAAAGGAATGAATTAAAAAGCTATTAAAGAGCTGTTCGACTCTAAACACACAGAGATTATTAAAAAGCACATACCAGCCCTTTTTACTGTTATTTTTAAGGGAATAGACAAATATAATACCACAACATAATACTGAAGTGTACCACACTTTAAACTGGAGATGGTATATGGAAAGTCATGCAAAATGTAGTGTCCTTATTTATCAACGATGCAGTCTTACCAGTGCACTATAAAAGTTTTTGAATTCCTTTTTATAAAAGGAACCCCATCTGTGAGCGAAATATACATTTCAATTGCATATTTATACTGTAAATATTGGATATGTACATTGCAAGCACAAAAATAGACCCCATACACTATAAAATGTGTTGTTGTTTTTTGGTGGGTTATTTTTGTTTGTTTGTTTTTGGGGGTTGTTTTTGTTTTGTTTTGTTTTTTGTCTGTTTTGTTTTGTTAGTTTTTCTTTTTCTGGAAGAACAGCTGTTCTCTGCAGCTCTGACCCAAAATTACATAGGGATCTGAATATCTCAGAGAAAAAATATCTACCTCTCCTCTGTGACTTAGTTTTCATCTCAATTGCTAGGAGGGACAAAAAAAAAAATAGATCAAGCAACATGGAACAGGATGCTGTTTGAGACAGACAACAAAAAAACCCAAAATCAAACAAACAAAAGCAAAAGACCTTTTCACAAATAGTCCTTATTGTACAAAGGCAGACTAGTTAAGTATAGTGGAGGTTATGTATCTACATAATGTTTACACAGTCCTGTCTTTCCTCCTTGAGATTCAGCAGAGATGTGAGAATTCTCTTCCAGGGTAAAATATCATGAAGGGTTTAACAAAGAACAAAAGGTCATAAATACTGAGTGGAAAAGAAACAATATTTATAAGCACAATACCTATGGTAAAATAAATTAGTGTGAACCTATTTTGCAGAAAAAAAAACTTTCCCTGTTTGTCCTGCAGAAGGCAAGTGAACTTACAGTGTTTAAAACAGGAGCTACACTTCTGAAATAAAACGTTCTTAAAATGAATATAAAGCAGTTTAAATCTGTTAGACCGGGAGAGAAAAATCAAAATGCATGTGGTCAGAAGAAGTGGGGGTATTTTTTCCCTTAATATCTCCCTAATAGATTATTCCAAACATGTTAAGCTGCTTTCAAGAAATCTAGGTGACTCTAGAAAGATTATGCAAATAAATATTTCATTTCTGCTCTTTTTTGGTGAAGTATCTCCACCATTTTTAATGTAGCAAAGTCCCAGCAGTCCCTATCTCTACCACACAGCTGGCAAGCATATCTAAAGGATTATGCATAATATGCATGTGAGCCCATGAAGCAAATACGTTTATTCAGAACTGAAAAGAAGTAGGAAAGCTTCAGTTCTCTAGCCACAGAGCAAAAATGCTTAAATAATGTTTTTTTCTTCCATTCTTTTCCTCAAATCCCTACCTTTTGCTACCTGCACCTTCATTCTCATGGCAAGGTTAAAGCATCACCAAAAGCACCCTGCTCACTGCCAAAACAGAATGCACTTGAAATGGCTAGCTGCTGCTTTTTCCCTTAAAATTAGATGGACTTAAAGAATTTTTTCTTTTCTCCCCCTTCGCTAAGCATTTGTCACTGACTTTTGTGAGAATTACAGGTGCCCCTTAAGACAAAGCTGCTGTGCATCCACATCTGCCAGTTTTCAAGAGAATAATTAATCCTCCTCAAACTTATTCCTGGGTAAGAAAATGTACAAATGCTATTCTAAATCAAGAAGCTACAACTACAGCAATACAAACTGCTGGTTTTTCATTGACTGCTTATCCTATGCAATTAACACTTTGCATCATTCATCGCTGTTTTAAAAATACTAGCTAAGACAATTGCTGAAATGCAGTGCCCCAAATCCAACTTTTGTGATGTGTATTTTTGCCTAAGTATTTCACTTCATTGTGAGAAGCCCTCAATGAATGTGAATGTGTCTTGTTTCATGAATTGCACCTTTGGCTTCATCCTGCTTCCCAGTACCCCAAAAAAAGGTAACAAGTGGCTAAGGGTTTGCTACAAGAGTCTAGCACTTAGTGAACCCCAAAATATCCCCCAGTAAAAGTGTGGATCCCATGCTGTGCATTTCTGTCTACTGCCTAGTAAATCTGCTTTGCCTTGCCATCCTGCTCAAATCCCTCTGAGGTATCCCAGAATCTGCTAGTTTACAGCTCTGCTGTTTCACAGAATCACAGGTTTTGGAAGGGACCTTCAGAAATCACCTAGTCCAATTCCCCTGCCGAAGCAGGTTCATCTAGGCCAGGCTGGACAGGAATGTATCCAGGCCTCTCTTGACCTGCTGGCCATGCTCTTTTTAATGCACCCCAGATCATTGGTCTTCTTGGCCACAAAGGAACACTTGCTGGCTCATAGTCAGCTTGTTGTCCGCTAGGACTCCAACGTCTCTCTCTACAGAGCTGCTTTCCAGCAGGTCAGCCCCTAAACTGTAACAGTATGTGGGATTATTCCTCCCTAGGTGCAGCACCCTACACTTATCCTTGTTGAACGTCATCAGGTTCCTCACTGCCCAACTTTCTAGCCTGTTCAGGTCTTGTTGAATGGCAGTACAGCCTTCTGGTGTGTCAGCCACCCTTCTCAGTTTTGTATCATCAGCAAACTTGCTGAGGGTACACTCAGTTTGACTCTCTTAGTCTTTCTCAATCTTCTTGCTATTCTCATTCTGCAGCTTCTACCGTTGTTTTTAAAAATCAAATTGCATGCAACAACAGTATCTCCAGGCTTTTGAAAATAAGCATACAGTCTGTTCTCTGTTCTTCACCTCTCACATTGAATTGTCCACAAACAAGGTAAGTTAACCTTCATGGATTTCAAAGTCCCTGTGGCAGGATGGATTCTGACACCTGACAGGGTCAAAGGATCGTGTGGCCACATCTCTGCCACCACAGGCACAGCCTGGCTTTAACAGAGGTAGCCTAAGGAGAATAGATAAAGGTGCTGAAGAGCAGGCTGAAGCATAGACATACCCTCATATGACCCACTTTGAGATAATAAGATAAAGAAGAAAGTGATGTACTACCAACTCATGGCTATCATAACCTTTGCTTCCTCATTGGAATTACTTCCCTTGACCTGTCATCCATTTCAGAGGATTCTCTAATCTTTAAATTAGAAATTAAGATGTAGGCTCACAAGAAGAAACAAAAAGAAAGAGGTGGTAATTCCACTGAGAGACAAATCTTCAGCTGACATAACTAGGTGTTGTTTGCTGTCAGCCAAGTATCTGACTTGTGAGGCCAAAACTGAAAAGATGCTCTTACCAGAGGGGTTAATTCAGACGAGTCTTTTAAAATGCAAATTTTCTGCTTTTTGCTTTTCTTGATTTCAAGCACAGCAAAGCAGGGGCTGTAATTAGAGAATGGGTAGTCGGCACTGTTCACCAGTTGTGCGTAAGCTTTAAACTAATAACTCAGCAATTAGAAGAAAAATGAGCAGTAATTACACACATTTTACTCACTGCTAGACAGATGGAACATTTTCTGCTCGTTATTGGCAAACTGTCACTGCGTTTATTTCATTTTTAGTGTTTACTGTTTGTTGTAGTTTGATTAGGAATAATTACAGGCTAGGAAAAATATGAAAGAAATGAACAGCCGTTTCATTTTTACATCTTTAAAGTAATACAACCATTTCTTCCATCTTTTTCTCCAGGATGAACATACTCTCCTTTCAAACTTTTATTGAAATCAGGCTGCACCTTATGGAATTTGGTAAGAGAGAGAGGTAAGACAGCATAAGAAAGGCCACCTTTTCCAGAATGGCTGGCGCAAACACTGATCAGCCCACAGACAGCTTCCCTACTGGGCACTGTTCCATATTGCTAAGCTATTGAACAAATTGGTTTATATTTATTTCAGCTACTACTCTTTAAGTCAAAAGCAGCACCTGATACAGATCACAGCCCGCAGGGAGAACCGTGGGTGCTGTTACCCCAGTTAAGCAGGTACGGAAAACACATGAGGCTGGATGCAGGACCTTCTTTATGCCAAATAATTGAAGTTCACTTCCCTGTCCCCTCCCATCTAATTTGGGATTTCTGAGCCTTTACATTACATTAGTAGTGCCTTACTCCCAATCTTTGGGGGTACTATGGGAGAAAAGGGTGAGTGGGTGTCATCTGCGGATGGACTGATCTGCAGAGCAAAGTATCCAGAACAGAAACCAAGAACTTGGAGAGATTTCCAAGTATTATTATCCCTGGTGCAAAGCATTGACTTCCAATTTTAATTCAGTTCATGAGAAGATTTTCTACGACTTTAACTAAAATGCATACAGAAAAGCACACTGAAGAGTTCAGGTCACAGATTGCTTGTTTTCTCATTCAGTCCCAGCATAACTGAGGTGCTTGAACTGTCTGCCTGTCCTGCACCAGTCTCTCACATATTGCTTATTAGCTTATTAATGATTTTTATAGAGTGGTGGATGGGGAAAGAAAGCAATACAAATGTTCATTGTGTTGTGGGTATATCTTTCTGACATTATAGACTTAGCACACGTTTTAACAATTTGCTAGGGATCAAACCTGGTTTACCTCAAGAATGTACTCAGTGACTTAATAGGTCTAAAGGCCAAAGTCACTTAAGTGAAGCCATCCTCTATTTCTCTTTTCCTGTTTGTTAACTTTACAGGATAATCTCTCATTTACTTTAGATGTGTAACAACTTGGAAAAGTTTTTCTTTATAGTGCCAACTTTACAGTGACAAAATTTCAGCATGACTAGTAAATCCAGTATTAGACAGTATAGTTGGGAAGGTTTTCCTATGTCCAGCCCTTTCGCGTGGCACAAAGTTGCAAGGCACTGTATCTACCTCTCCCTCTCACAATTCATAGCCAGTAGTTTTCTCAGCAACTAAGGAAGTGAGTGGGTTCTCTATCATGCCATAGCAGTAAACTGAACATGAATAAACTATACAGCGTGTGGCGTCACATAAAGCAATATACATAAGTCCTGAAACATGTGGTGACCATGAGACATGTTTCTCCCCCAAAATAATAAGATTAGCTTTGAATAGAAATATTTTAAAGTCTTTGCTCTTCTGAGTACTCACTAGTTATATCTTCAAGTCTTTCCCCAGAGTAATGAGCACTGGATACATACCTTCTTCTCTACTGCCATCTGAAAGACCAAACAGAGTCTCTAAAAACCCTAGAAGCAGAGATGGTAAGGAAAAAAAAAAAGGCAGCACTGCATGATTTGTAATGTCACTACAGCAGCAAGGCAGAGTTATAGCTTTCTGCAGCAGAGGGCAACAAAATAGTAATGGTGAAGAAACAGAAAGTGCGAAAAACATCTGAAAGAGCAAAGCCTGTGCAACAGCAGAGAACTTCAAATGACATAGCAAGATCATAACTGCAAGGCACTGGTGCCTTCGTGTATTTCAGCAAGTGCTAAGTATGAGGCTATTATGGAAATTTCAAAAAAAAAAAAAAAAAAAAAAAAGAAGAAGATTGTAGCATCAAGGTTATATTTATTCAGTCTTGAGATGAAAAGCAGGTGGGGAACCAGAAGCTGACTGTCCCATATTTCTACAGTTGGAACCAATGTGATCCGACAGAGCTGAGAAACTACATCAAGTCAAGCTTCCGCCCAGCAAGCAGAACTAGAAATTGTCCTTGCAGTATTATTCACTACTTGAACACTTGGGAGCACACTTCTGTCAAGCACAAGGTATAACATCAAGGTCAGGGCACTGTATATTTTTTATAGTAAATTCACATTAACTGTAGTTGGTATTTCACTTTAGCTGAGCTCTAAGAGGAATGAAATAAAACCACTAGCATTTTCACTTTTCTCATTTTTAATAACATTTGGAAAAGCAAGTCCCTCATAGTAACAGAAGAAGAATTTCTGTCCAGCTGTAAAGCTGTGCTCTTAATGATATTTAATTACACATGCTTAATTACACCCGGCACTCCTGCTTTGGCTGCTAAGGATTTTCCTAGTCAGATGATTAATGTGCATGTAAGTATAGAAAATTTCAAAGCTAGGGTTTGAGAGCCACTTAACCTTGATACTCATGTATGGCAAACTCAAGCATCTGTACCTCTATACCAAGGCTTCATTTCTTTATTTTAACTGTATCGGTACAATGGTACGCTGATAACACATATACATTACACAGAGTAGCAAAAAGAGCTCTAATTACTTTTGCACCCTGAGACATTTACTTCAAGTTTATTTGACTTTTTTCCCTAATTAAGGTTTTAGCACAAGGACTCTGAGCTGAAGAACAGATTTCAGACACTGTTCATTGGATCTACATACGGATAATTTAAAAAAAAACAAACATAATTTTTATAAATGTACTGTATATAATTGAGTGCTATAAATAGTATTCAATAAACCTCAAATAAGTATGATAAACTTCTCATTAGCTGGCAGACTCCAAAGACACCTCTCCTCTATGTTTTTAGATTATAACCCTCTAATTTCCATCCTGCTGCAGTACATAGTTTTGGAAAGGGAGATGCTCAGAGCGCCAAAATTGTGTTTCATCAAGACCTCCACAAAAGGCTGCATTATTAAATACATAATGTTTGAATAGTATTCCTAGATGGCTTTCGGAGCAACTTTTAGAGTACCCTACTTATGGCCTGGAGGTTAAACTTGAATATTAGATACCCATAAAGTTTTTTGTTTTAAAGATAGTACTATCAGGATGGAAAAGTTGATATATATAAGACAAAGGCAACAATAATACAGTCTTGGTAGAAGATATTGCAGCAATAGTACTGCATCATGCAACAACAAGTTGAAATTTTAATATGAGTAGAGTAAGGATTTTGGTTGAGTCGCGTGAGATTTGTGGTGCTCAATCCTTGCACCTAGGTTTAATGAGATAAAATGTAATCTACATTCTGGTGTTGCAGTTCACCAGATACATAAAATTATCTCTATGAAAATACAGTATGTTGTGTTTTCAAACAAAAAAGGTACCTAAACCTTTCTACTTGTATCCCATCTACACGTGTAGTAGCAGTCACAGAATCCAACTGGCTAAGGGGAAAAAAGAACAAAAAAGAAACCCACAAAAAAACCCACCAAACCCAACTGACATAGTCTGTTTAATAAATAAACCACGTGGGAAATAAGCAGCTGCTGTCTTGCTCCTTCACGAAAATTTCAACAACATACAATATATTTCAGCTTGCAAAAGTGAACACCCCCTCACTTTCACTTTCCTTACAAAAACTACAGAGGCATGGTTTATAACCACACCAATAGAAACAGTGCTACAAGTCAGCAACCTTTTAGAAGCCAAAATTGTTCTTTGCCAAATAGACTGCAAGTCATGGCACACACATTGAAACTTCAGGTTATTATGCAAAGCAAGGTTGGTTTTGGGTTTGTTTTTTTTTTATTATTTTAAGCACAAGAAATGAAAAAGCAAAGCTAACACATGGATAAATTGCAAATGAGAATGTACAGTTAAAAAATTTGCTTACAATAAAACAGAATCCCTTACCAGATGTTTAATGATAGCTTATTTAGAGATCTTTTCAAGACACCTTTAGTTCACCTTCTCTGGTCAAAACCTTTGTACAGAAACAGCCTAAACCCACCCATCCTATCTAACCCAAACTATCAAAATGCAACTGCTTGTCTTATTTCCAAATATGTTAAAAA
This sequence comes from Thinocorus orbignyianus, assembly GCA_013400375.1. Taxonomy (NCBI): domain Eukaryota; kingdom Metazoa; phylum Chordata; class Aves; order Ciconiiformes; family Thinocoridae; genus Thinocorus; species Thinocorus orbignyianus. Next base: position 731,764 of record VXBW01003162.1, on the reverse strand, counting down.
CCGCTTTAAGTAACGTGAAAACTCGAATAAACAGCAGTTTGCTAGGGAGAAAAATAGGACTGGAGACAATAGAATGTCATCAATCAAATAACATTTACAAACAAGGTTTACTTCAGCAGAAGCACAGCAGAGTTAAATTTCCCTTTACTCTTCTAAGCAAAACTCACATGGCCTCAATGGAAGTATTTATGAACTGTTTATTGCTGACTGTGCTAGAATATCAACTTCTTTGCTGAGCAAACTAAACAAATTGTTCCTCCAATATTAAAGCACATATTCCCTTCCGTGGTTCTGAGTCAGCTTTGAGAGAAATAATTTTTCCAATGCTTAAAGAAATAGCTAACCAAAGGTAATTTCACTGCCAACTTCTCTCCTTTCAAAGATTGATCCAAGATAACACTCTTAATGGTTTGTTTTATTAATGTGCTTTGTCAACTTTAATTATTAAACCATTATCCATGAAGACTGTGTCCTAAGGGTATTCAACTTAAAGGGTATTCAATTTTTCCTCTTAAAATGAAAATGAAGTGGATGAGAGAAGGAGCATCCTACAGTCACTTGTGTATTCAGTAAATGAAGGTGATTATTTAAAACTTTTTCTGAATCCTGTAAACTCAAGCTCAACTCACTCTCATGACTTTCCTGGGTGTCAAGATAGCCTGGGTTTGTGAGATTTGCTTAGCTTCATTTAGTTTATGTGAATTGTGAATACTGGTGGATAAAAAGCTGGACATGAGATAGGAATAGCCAAATTGTGTCTCGGGCTGCATGAAAAGCAGCATGGCCAGCAGGACAAGGGAGCCAATTCTGCCCGTCTACTCCACTCTCACAAGACAACATCTGGAGTACTGCATCCAGTTGTTGGATCCTTGGTAGAAGAAAATCGTGGACCTGTTGGAGTGGGTCCAGAGGAGGGCCACGAGGATGATCAGAAGGATAGAGCACCTCTCCTGTGAAGACAGATGGAGAGAGTTGGGGTTGTTCAGCCTGGCGAAGAGAAGGTTCTGGGGAGACCTTATTGCAGCCTTTCAGTATATCAAGGGGGCTTACAAGAAAGACAGAAAGAGACTTTTTACCTGCTTCTATAATAACAGGACAAGGAGCAATGATTTAAAACTGAAAGAGATTAGACTTAAATTGGACATAAGAAAGAATTTTTTTACGATAATGGTAGTGAGAGAGTGGGACAGGTTACCCAGGCTAGTTCTGGAAGTCTCATCTTTAGAAGTGTTCAAGGCCACTTGACAGGGCTTTCAGCAACCTGATCTAGTGAAAAATGTTCCTGCCCACGGCAGGGGGTTGGGCTATACGATCTCTAATGGTGCCTTCCAAGCCAAGCTAGTAACCATTTAATTACTAACAACTTTAAAGAATAGAAATCCTTTTTGAAGAAATTCATATACTCATCAAAGATCTGGATAATGCTCTGGTATGACTTATTGGTTGAAGAGACTGTCATTCTTTTATATTTGTTTTTCTCATTTTATGCTGAGGGATTGTCACGGTTTAGCCTCGGCGGCAACAAAAGCACCACGTGGCAGTCCCTTGGCTCCGCCCCTCAGCGGCAGGGGGTGGGGAAGGATGAGAAAGAAAAGGCAGACTCATGGGTTGAGATAAAAACTGTTTACCAGNAGAATCAACCCCCTCCCTGCTGGAAACCAGGACAGGGATTAAAGTCAAAAAGGATCTTTCCTTTCAGAACCTACATATAATTGCTAGTGCTACAATGAGCTATTCAGCTTTGCTTTACAAACAAAATAGGGTCACTACTGCTAGTCTTAACTTTCAAATTCTGTTGATCAAATAAAAGCCCTAGCCCTTTCTTCCTTCTTCGTCTTCCACCTACAGCTTTGGTAATGGTCAAGAAAAAAGATTTGCCAAACAGTGGTGAAGATAGCTTTTTTTTTTTGGCCCACAAAAACTGATGCGTGGGTAAATCTGGAAATAGGTACAGGTTATACTAATAGGTGTCATACAAAATGAATGTGGAGGAGGAAACATTATTTAAATTTTAAAAAAAAAAAAAAAAAAGTTGGAGGAGAGTGAGATTTTTACCAGCAAGATGGCTGGATAAAGGCAAACGTTAAGCTGAACAGATGCTGCCTTGCCAACTGACTCTTGTAATGACTGCTCTAAACTACACACCAGTATAACAGCTAATACAGCGTTATTGATGTTACTAATTGTACTGTGTCACACATTGTACCATTGTTCTGTCAAGTTCCTGAAGAAATTTCTAACAAATACAGTACTTGCACTTTTCAGCCAGCTAGCAGCATTTTAACACGCCACTGTCTGGAAGAAATTGTCAAAATCTAAGGTATTTTGAAAAACTTCCTTCATTATGAACTAGTCCACTGTCACACAGATGAGCATTTCATTCCCCTGTCTGCCAACAAAAAAGAAAAAGAAATAATTAAACATAGGAAAAAAATGTAGAACAGAAGCATTTTTCATTCCACTTATTAGTAGCTAGCACAAGCATGACAGGAACAGACAGAATTCCCAATGAGATATCAGCCACGTGGTGGTGGCCAACACTTTGAAAACATTATCCTATTTTACACCTAGAGATAAAGGCTGGCACCCAGCTAGGTTTTAAAAGTTGCTGGAGGGCAGTTGAGCTCTTGTGTCCCATTTATTTAACTGCCTACCTAAAGGTCATGGAGAAGACCAGCGAAAAAGTTGGGAATGGAATTCAGATTTTCTGAGTTGCTCTGAACCAGACGATGACTCTACATTTTCCCTGCGATCAGCATTTCACACTATTCACTGCTATGAAATATAGCTGAGTATGAAAGGTCATTTTATTTTTTTTGCGGGACTATAAGCAGAATTGTTCTTAGATAAAGAAAAACAACTATCTACTTTTGCCCCGGAGTACAAAAAACAACCTGAGAAGAGACCTTTCCAGCATGATTAAATAAAATAAGGTTCTTCGTCAAAGGTGCATCATCTATTCCAGGAAGAGCTGAAGACAGTTTCTGCTGATTCACTTGCTGCCTATCAAAACTGAATTATGAGCCGTGTCTCAGAAAGGAAAAATAAATTATCATCAGGTGTTTTCTCATGGACATTTTTTTTCATGGATATATAGACATATATATTTGGCTCATTTACTCTTCAAGGTTAGAACAGAATAATTGGGGGCAAAAATGTAGCTTCCCTGGCAAGTACAAACAGAATTCTAGTCACGCATTCTGTGCATAAGAGTTGGAAGGCAAAGTCAGAGTCATGCTCAAATTAAGATCTCATCTCTGATTTCATAGTGTCCTCGTCTAAATAGAAGCATATTCAAAATGTTCACATCCACAGCTCCTGCTGGCTGGCTTTCACAACCTCGTTGCCAAAACTCATCCATACAAACACCTTACCGCTGACCACTGTGGCTGGGCTAGATGACCTCTAAAGGTCCCTTCCAACACAAACTGTTCCATGATTCTACAGTTTCGTATTAATTAGTTGGGGTAAAGACAAATACATGCTTGAAGAAACATAAAGACAGATAAACTAAACAAAGTCCACTTTAAAGGGCAAAGCGTATTCCACATTTTACCCAGGGCTGTGGATAAGCAGGAAGGTTGATACTAGATAAAGATGAAAAACTGTGAAAGGATTCTTAGCATCAAAGGCAAGGGGTGCCTGGGAAATTGAACACAGAGACTGGATTATATAGCTGAGGACTCAGCTGAGCAGTCCACAGAATTGGAAAATTGTCTTTCTTTTGATTATTGATGTACGTGGCTGATTTAATAAAAAGAATCTGGATGATGCATAGAATTGGAGCCTCTGTGTACTCCCTACCTAGTACAGAATAAATCAACTTTCAAATATACTTCATATGGAAAGAGTTGAGTAAGACAGACAAGGTTAACCGGGGGGAAAAAGGCTGACTATCAGGTAAATAACACACACTGGCTGAACTGATTGTAGAAAATAACAGTTTTATGGATTTATGGGTGAATTTATGCAAGTATTTGTCAGCGAGAGAGAGTCTGGTTGACTTCCCAGAAATACCAAAGTACAAATAGGAGGTCTGTTAAACTAATCTTCTAACATTAATATCCCAACAAGAACAATTCTTTGTGACACTGTTATCCAGGAACAGGAAAAGATAAATAAAAAGGATGAAGTACCACATATGTATATATAGGGATGGCCAAGGCACTACCTCTTCAGTATGTTTCAAAACATTATCTGATAGTCAACCCTCCCTGCACCCTCCTGACATATCATCCCAAGTGTCCCAAACCACAAGCCTTCACCCAGTGCACCTTACCCTCTTCCCATTGCACTGCATCACTCCAAAGTAGGACCTCAGCCCCAGGACACTCCCTCCCCAACCTGCCTGTTGTTGCTCCTGGAGCTAATGACTCCTGCCCTCCCTCAGTCTTCTCTTCCACTCTTCACCATCCTAAAATCACCTCAGTAGCAGTTCTCCAACAGCAACAGAGGGGAGCCATATGCTAATGACCGCCCAGCAATTCAGTGGCCTGTAAACCATTGTCCCCACCCCTGCCCAGCCCAGAGTGCTTGGCATAATAGATCTCTCCCTGGAAACAATGACAACGTTCATTTTTCTTATGATATGAACCAACCTTCTGAAGCTCAGTTAGCATTAACAACTTGGCATGCATAAATTGTCTGTAGAAGGGTGCAGGCATTTATTTCCTATAATAAAGTCTGAGGAAAGTGAAGTGTACCTGAAGCAACTATAAATACTGAAAAATTCTTAACCTCCCTGTGACAGTTACTACATCTTTAAACAATAGCATTTTGTTCTGGCAGTTGCTTTTAGCAAAGCTGTTTCAAGACCATCAGACCTTTTGTATTGACATTGTATCCTACCAAAAACATAGTAAGACATCAGGTAGAGTTACGGTTCCAATGGTGGTCATCTGATGAACAGGTAGAGCTGTCATTTAAGCTGTCCATTAAATGTTACTGAATGCCCACCAGCACATATCTTAGATTTGTACTTTTGTTTAGGCTATTATATCAGAACATCTGCAGGCAGTTCAGGAACAAAAGTTTAAATGCTGATCTATGAGCAAATCTAAAGCTCGTATCATTTCAGTGACCTCATGTACTTAATTGGTAATGCAATGACAAAAAGACTTTGCATAGTGCATATAAACTATCACTTCCAACAAAGAATGAGGATCCATTTTGTTTAGAGGCTGTGCAGCCTTTGTAGATTTTTAGGAAGTAATTATACATTCCTAACACTGAGCAGTGCAAATGTTCTTTAATGCACTTCAGAGATTTGTTAGGGCTGTAACCAGATCATAGGAATTATTCAATTTCAAATTCTATGGCAATGTGTTAAGAATGTGTCAGAGTGGAGGTATGGTTAGGAATGAAATGAAAGAAAAACTGTTTTTTGCTGCCTGATCAGAGGTATTGCAAAATGTCTGTAAAACCTCTCTAGTCCTATCCACATAGATTTCAAATACATTGGAAAATTCCACAAGGATAAGATTTGCTTTCGGTTTATGAAGTATTTCTACCCAGTTTAAGTCTTATTTTAGAAAATCTAAGCTGTCACGACGCTGTACCAAGTCTGCTCATCCAACTCTTCCATTTAAATGGATGTATTTAGGTCTATGTGACTAAACTTTGCCCCTTTCCATCCAAGGAAGAAGGAAAATAACATCATTTATGTACCCGAGGTGACACAAACTGTCACATTCACATATCAAGTCTTGTAATAGAACTCAGTGCACATTTGCATGCTGAGTTTAATAAATACTGTGGAACTAGGAAAGCTCTGGACCTAAACTACAGCATTGGCCTGAATGGTTAGCCTGAATAAAAAAAAATCCCTTAAATAATTCTGTCAAAATTCTAGCACTGCAATTTGCAGCTACCATTTTTAAATTTAGTTCTGTCTTCTTCTCAGGTGAAATATCTGCTTACTTTAACCCTTCACCCCACACCTTCAACACAAGGAAAACATGTTCTTTAAGCTGTGGGTTCATAGCTCAGCAACTACGAAGTCAGCCTATCTTTTTATTTATTTATTTTACTGCTATTCTGAACTGCATCCACACTGTCTAAACCAGTTAGATCAAACTTGGGCTGCTACATCATGCCCTCATGCTGTTGGCCACCGGCAACCAAGAGCCATCATTATTTTTTGTTTTAATTACTTTTAGTTTCATTGTTTCACAGGCTTCATTCTACTTGTCCCGTTTATATCCCAGTTACACCACCAATGCCTTCATCTTCCCAACCCACTTTATACCGCTGCATTTCTGTCTATTTTCACAAAGTTTCTAGGCACTCCCTGGTGTACATTGAGCAAAAAGCTATTGTCACTTATTCTATCAGTCACCGGGCTGTCAAACAAGCTAGAGGTGCGTTATTTTTTTAATACCTCCTCAAGCTGACAAGATTGAACTAAATTGCATTATTATGTACTTCAGCACGAAAAGACGGTCTGAACAGTTCCTGCAGTTCCTTACACATGATTTTTCAGAGAACAGGGCAGTTTATTTTTACAATATCACTACCATCAATTGCCCGTATCTTTCTTCCAGCATGATTGCTTCAGGAAAGCTAATTGTGATATTAAATATAGTCTCTCTGCCGGTCTGTCCTCAGGGTACAGAAAAGTCGAGAATGAAGCATGGTATTACAATCAAGTCTGACACATGTACAGAGCGTGACCTTCTCTGGGCTCTCAGATATTGTGACTTCCCAAGCCAAAAAGAGATAACAAAGTTAAAAGGCAAATAGAAGCAGTACAGAATATGTTTGATGTATGATCATAACTCAGCAACAGAAATTTTTCTTACAATTTTTTCTGAAAGGAACAAAATTAATAGTTTCCCAAGAATTCCAAGTAAATTAGCTGCAGGACTGTATTCTGTAACATTCAGCAGAGTTCATTCTGCAATCTAGCTTGCATGCAGAAGTTACTGTCTGAAAAGGGTCTTTTCAGAGGTAGGCAGCACTTCTGAAATCCAGTTTAGAATCTATATCTAGAGGAGCAGAATGATTGGAAGAGTCTGATCCCACCCCTCCAGAACACTAATGCACATCACAAGAACTATTTTTAATGGAACATGACATATTGGATGAGCTCTTCTCTACAAAACTTTCTTTATGGCTGACATAGATAATGTACCAAAATCAGTCTGTGAGTAGTTGTTCACTCTAGGACAGAAACAAAGATATTATTTTGAAATTTTTTTTTTTTACATAATTTATGCATTTTTCTATGCCAGGCCAAGGGTTGCACAGAGGCTATTCTAACTTGAGGGAAAGCAGGAAAATGGAGAAGGCTGGGTGGGGTGGGCGTATCTCACAAGAACCAAAAGGTTTGCAAAAGCAAATACATTAACCCACAGGAGGGTGATGCAATTACCATCGTTTCTTTTTCAGCGTGCACTTCTCCTGTACTAAGCTGACGCTTTATTTTCAGTTTTTGCATGTTTTCCTATTGCGTGACATAAATGGCTCTCGCGTTCAGTACCTTGGACAGTGCCGGGAGGAAACACCAGGTTTCTTTCCCAATGCTAATTGTTCAACAACTTTTCTCATTGTTAAAACCTCGCGTTTATTCCTACTGTCATTGTACCTAGCTTCAGCTTTTGCATTCTATCATCACGGCCCTTCACTAACCAGCTGTGAATAAATAATTTCTGGCTAGATAATCAGTAAGAAGCTGAAGAGTAAGCTCCTTCAATCTCTCATTTTGAGATGTTTTTTCCAGAACCCAGACCATTTTCTGAAGCCTCTCAGACCTTTCATTCCGAATAAAGAATTCAGCTGCTTGTTTCATCAAAGCTAAAAGCAAAAATACTATCATTTCCTCAATTGTACTTAAAATTCACTTTATCCCATAGCAGCATAGTTTTTTCGCCACACCAGTGCTCGGCAGGACACCCACCACCATACCACCCTTCCAAGTGAGACCACATTCTAGCCTATATGCTTGACATACGTTCTTTTTTCCTAACAGCATGATATTTTGTTCCATTGCATTAAAGCAGCCAAAGCATTTAAAGAAGACTATTCTATTCAGATGAACATAGTTCTGCATAATTTGGAACGCCATTATTACTGCTTCTTCCAAATGTGGTCAGTTTGATGGCTGGTAGCAGGGCAAATCCTTAATAGCTTCCATTCATTTAGCCCGTCCTAAGACATGAAGCAGGAAGCAGACACCTAAGCTCTGCCCCTCCGTACTTGACCCTTAAGGCTGTACTCATAGATAGAGGAATATTGTAATACCAGTTAACTCTAGTTTGGAGCTAGTGCTCACTTTCTTTTAGGGTAGTGCTTGGGCACAGCATGTCCTACGTTGTCAAGTGCCACCCTGTTAGGACAAAATTTCCCTTCTTCACTGCCTAGCAAGTGGGCTTGTGCTACCTGAACAATTTCCCAAGAACCNACAATTTCCCAAAAACCATTTCTTTTTTTTTTTTTTTTTTTTTTTCCCCCTCTAGGTGATAGGTAAGAATATTGACAGGCCCTAAGCCAAGAAGAGACCCACAGAACATACTATGTCTGAGGTCTGTCATGTGGCCTGGGGGTTGTTTCTGTAATCTATTTAACAAAGTTCTATTTAGTTTACGTACACTGATAAATGTTTTTAATCACCTCCATGACAATAAGTCAATTACCTAATGTTACACTGTAACACTGTTACAATACATAGTATTCCTTTTATAGCAAATTTTTGAATCCTAAAAAACTTTAAAAGAACAAAAAAAAAAAAAAAAAGAAAAAAAAAAAGGAAAGANAAAGGAAGGAAAGAGCAAGATCAAGTTTTCTGATAAGACCTAGTTTCCACAAAACTGAAAATAACACTGCCATCTTTCAGTTTGGGGTGGGGAATTTTTTGATCCCAGATCAGCCTTTCTGTGATTCAGAATGCAATTGACACTTGGTTAATACATTTTGAAGTAGCATGAAATTAATGTTCTGTACTATATTTTGAGGGAATAAGTAAATCTGATTAGTATGAGACCTCCCTATCAGACACTGCAATTGCACTTTGCTGAAAGCTAAAACTATATCTGGAATATAAACTAGCTGAAACTTATGAAAAAGATCAGCAAGTTATGCAGAACTATATGTAACTATCTGTTTAACTAGTTATATAAATATTTTGGGTCAGAAATATTATTGAGGGGTAGAAAAAAAAACTCAGTTTGGTTCGAGAGTAGGAAAGGTTCTCTATTCTTAGTCTTGTTATCTCTGGAAGGTTGAAAACAATTGCCAGAGGTCAAAATTTGAAGCCACTATCTGGAAAAGTAGAATAAAAAGAAATTTATGCATAATTATTTATATTTGGAATTAAAAATTCCAACAGTGTTCCTTCCCTTTTACATGATACAATATTTTGAGAGTATTTCTCAACCTCTTTCTTCTTTACAATAATCACTAATAATTACAAGGAGAGTAAATTGCAAAGTGAACAGTTATAGAGGCACAGAAATAGAGCAAAGAACAATTATAAACCTATATTTTACCACCAACAAGAGGCCAGCAAGACTTTTGTTGGAACTTGGAGGTCTTCAGTCAGTCTTAAGTGCTGTATCCAGCTTGCTTAGACTTATTTCTATTTATTCTTCCACTACAGTCAATGAACTAATAACCACTCCATCATACAGAAAACAGAATCACTTTTACAAATGTACTTTCGAACATTCTGGTGTATGCATGACACTAGTGCCTTAAAGCCAGCTGAGACTGATGCCCTTTGTACTGAATGCTGTACACACATGTAATGAATGGTGGTACCTGCTCTGAAAATCTTATACTTTTTAAGAAGAAAAAAGTAGAAAGAAAAAAAATTTAGAGGGGAAAGAGAGAGAAAGAACAGGGTGGAACCAAGGCCAAAGGAAGAGGCATAAAAGGTCTCTCCCCAAAACAAACACACGGAAAGCCAGGGATAGCACTAAAAATATAATCACAACTCAAAACTGCCAGTCAATGGCTTTGTTCAGTAAGCTACACTAAATACCATTACACATTTTACTAAATTCCAAACCCACAATAAATTTGCAAATAAAATGACTTTAAGGTTTTCACCAGCCTTTTTTCCCCCAAGCAAACTCCTTTCCCTACTCTCCAGCAAACAATCATCGCAGTCCATCTACCTAGTCTTAAAAATAAAACCAGAAATAAGCAAGCACATACTATGCATTCCTTGAGAATCAATATAGTGTTATAATTTAACAAAACTGACATGATAATGGGTTACAGTAAGATGAAATAAAATCCTATTGCTAAAGCTAACTGTAGGGACACCATGGGAATACTACATGAATCTTCATATTCATGAAGCTTAATTATAGCAAAATAGCCAATCTGTAAAACAGAGCTTCATTCAAGTACTGATTTCAAGACTAAAACATGAACAAAAAGAAGATGTCTCCCAGGAGATGACTCTACAAGGTGTGTGGAAGCACAAATGTAAGCAAAAATCAAAAAAGACAGAACAACAGATATTATAAAACATGGAAGATCTGGAGCAGCAGCCAAGGAAACATTTGGGAATTTAGAGAGTTGAAAATATAGTATAACTGTATGGTATAAAACATCTGCAACAGCTGAACTGCATGTTACCTGTTTAGCACAGAAAACACCAAGTAAAGCGCAAAATAAAAAGACTGTAAAGCATTAGGTGTCAAAGAACATGCATTTCTTTGTTGGGAACAATTGCAACTGGGCACACGCTCCTCAAAAAGGGCATGTTATGTAATTTGTGGGGATTCATCAGTTTTTTTCCACTTCTACACATGCTACCAATGTTAGTCAGGACACAGGAATTAATGTTAAAGTGAACAATATGAAAGTCCCAGACTGGGTGCATCATTTCAGTCTGAATACGGAACAATTAAATCATGTGTGCAGATACGTTGACAGAATATATTATGAAAGGATAGGAACAGAGTCTATGGCACGCAATTGCCCCTGAAGACCTTAGAAAGGCAGCAAAGCATAGGTTGGAGACCCTATACTACTTCCAAAGAGTAGTTGCAGGGACGAGAGAGAAAGGAGGAAGGAGTAAGTAGATCCATAAGGCTTCTTCCTTTGACCCACTACAGGATGACTGCCTAGGGAACGTCATCAAAGAGTATTCCCCTGGCAGTACCCTCTCTCTTTCAGGTGGAACAGAAAAACATCATCACTATGCAAGTGATTTCAAGGCAAAATCACTTGGCAAGGATGCACAGCTGTCTGCAAGACTTGGCAACTGGCCCATAGTCCAGAAGGTTTAGACTTAATTTCTCCACAGTAACCAGTAAAAATATTATATCCAATTCTAACTTCATGGCTCACACTTCTCCAAACAGTAAATGTTTTTAGGTAGTAAATATCTATAATCTCTTCGAGGCACTTCAGATCTGTAGTTGTTTCAGCCAGGATAGAGTTGATTTCCTTCCTAGTAGCTGCCGCATTGTGGATTTAGTATGAGAATAGTGTTGATAATGCATATTGTTTTAGTTGTTGCTAAGTAACGTTCATATTAAGTCAAGGACTTTTTCCACTTCCCATAGAAGCTGAGAGGGAGCATAAACAGGACAAGCTGCCAAAGGAACCTTTCATACCTTAGACATCATGCTCGGTATATAAATAGGCATTGGCCGGGGAGCAGGAATCCACAACTGCTGCTCGGGACTGGCTGGGCAATCAGTCTTCGGGTGGTGAAAGCAATTGTATTGAGTCATTTTATTTTGGTGGGTTTTTTTGTTTGTTTGTTTGTTTTTGTTTGTTTGTTTGTTGTTTTTTTTTTTTCCCTTTTTATAACTGTTCTATTAAACTGTCTTTACCTCAATTCACAAAGTGTTCTTCCTTCTTTTTCTCCCCTTTTTTCCCTACCCTATCTGGGAAGGGGCAGGAGTGAAGAGTAAGTTAATAGCTGCATGGTCCTAGTTGCTGGCTGGGGTTAAGCCACAAGGTCCTAGAAAGGGACGGGGACTAAAAGATTTGAATCTGCACTTCACTAACCTGTGGTTAACAAACTGAATTTGTTGTTCCCTTAAGGCACTATTACTTGTTTTGAAAGATGCTGTTCTTTATCCACCTTTAGAAGCAAATCCTTTGGGTAGATTAACACAAAAAGAGGTTAACTGTTCAAAGCCTAAGAAATATTTAGAACTATTTCTCTATTCCTATGTATATCATTCAAACCTTCTCATTCAGAATACAACTAACAGACTATTCCCTGTATCATTCTAAATAAGGCAATTTCAGAAAAGAATTACATGCCAGACCACACCTTTAAATGATAAAGGAAATCCCAACAATGCCTACACATTAGAGATATGACTTGCAAAAACTAGCCATAAATCCTGTAATTTCAGAAGGTAGATGCATCAAGTCCAGCAAGATTTATCTGCTGGCAAGGTGTCTGTGAGGTGCACCCTTGCACTCTTCTACTTAAAAAAACCACATCAACAGGCACAAGAGAATAGAAGGTTAGCACGAAGGGGGGGAAATATAGAAGAAGAGATTATTTGTTCTAGAAGCTTAAAATACAAAACACACACCATATTATCCATAATTCTTAAAATATAACGGTAGCAGTGCAAGGGAGAAAAATGATGGGTGTTGTCTCAGTGCTAGCTCTAGCGGGAGTAGAAGAATGGTTCCACAAGGCAAAATATGTAATCTCAATCTTCAATCCTCTACAGAGCATTGGGCTTTTTCGCAAACCTTGCTTTCTACTCTGCATGACAAAATTCTTCCTAATGAATCATAGTTCCTTTCAGCCTTCCTACATACATATATTCCCCCCAAAATTGTTACTTCCTAGCTCCAGGTAGTTTTTGCACAAAAAGTTTAAGAACTGCCTTCACTAAAATTTCAGAGATTTAAAAGCTCATACGCGTTCATGTAATTCTTGTCTTATATTGGTACTTAGCAAATACAATTCTTGTCTTATATTTGCATCATAAACCAGGAGCAATATTAGTTTCCATGTATGTTTCTGAAGATACAAATTTCAGTGTAGGAATAACCCTTGGAAAAGTCTGTAAGCACACTCCTTGGTGTCCATACCTGTACATATTTTTTTCTGTCACAGTCTCCATCAAAACAAACAGAACTGATACGCTTTGGCGTCAGCATTTCGTTTTTAAAGGAAGTCTGCCTTAAGGCCATCTGCATTATTAACCTCTGCACGTCTATTTTACCATGGTATTCCTACAATAGTAGTAAATTTAACCCATGATGCCATAAATTTGAACACAGAAGCAAGAATGTCTTAATTCAGAAATGAGGGATCTACTAATTGCCTTAACAGATGCAGTGCAGAAGGGGTTTTACAAAGTGTAGAAAACAGTGGATTTTGTGAAAATAAGATAATGAAAACTTTATTTTTCTTATGTTGAATGCTCTAAAATATGTACCCTCTGCCCATTCAATCCTTTGTGAGAGCACAAGCTCAGCTTTTAAAATTACAGTTAATTACCTGTAGCCCCTTCACACCACTCAACATTTTAGTAAACTCCATGATCCAGTGCTCTCTCCATATGGACACATTCTTCTGCAAAGCTCTCCAAATGCATTGTTTACAGTCATGACTAGAGATTCCCCTCTTCCTGTCCTCACCCCAGATACTTTCCCTGCAACCTTCTCACTTTGGATCCAACTGAATCAGCTCTGATCACTGTCCAGCAACATCCCTCTCCCCAACTCAGAGCTAATATTCCTGGTCTGTGCTTATTAGAATTTTTACACCTTTCATCCCATAGTATTTATGATTATAAAACTGTTCTCACAGCAGACATTGCTAGGTGCTCTCTACCATGCAGATGGAAAAGGATGAACTGTGCCATTAGTGCTATAAAAAATGGGGTGGGGTGGTAAGACAGGCATCCACCTAAGGAGCTTGTCACCTAATGCAGAGAAAACAGAATAGATGTATGGTTCAAAATAGCATTAAGACTTCAAAATGGATCTCGGGAAAAAGAAGTAGTGCAATTCTGAAGAACAAAATATGTAGTAATGCATTCTGTGTCTTAGATACCAAGATCAATCAGTTCTGTTAAAATTTAATCCTTTGTAGTTTATTGGTTTAGCTAGAAATACTCTTCCAGGGCAAACAAAGGTTTTTCTTCAGTGTGGATTAAACACTTTATGCTACTCACAGGAAGGATTCTGTCTTTTGTATCCCCCAGACAGGAGAAAAATTGGAAAAAACCAATTGATTCATAATGGGGGAAAAGGATTAAAAAACCCCACAATAATGTTTATTTGGCTTTGTAGTCAAACTGAAAAAAAAAATTAACCTTATTCATGCAATTGCAACAAAAGCCCCACTTACAGACTTGTTTTACTTATTGCTAATGAACCAAATCAGCTGTTACCATAGCCAGTTCTACTAAATACCCAAGTACAGGCTTGAATATGCCCTTTCCATTAAGATACAGATGCTAACCAAATTTTAGCTGTGAAAAACTACATGATCTTTAAAAGAACAGATATTAAAAAATGCATCTGTCATGAGCTAGACAAGTTTGGCACTGAAAGTTTCAGCTTCAGATGAAAATTTTTACTTATATATGCAGACATGCTTTTACAGCTAGAATTCAATAATAAAACCTCTCTTAAAACCAATGACATCCATTTCTGACGCAACCTTCCACAGAACTGAATGCAATAGATTTTTCCATGCTGGGAGCCCCTTGCCCCAAATATGAACTGCACACAGAGGAGCTACATGCAAGAAATTCACCCATATGGCATATTTGATGCTACCTCTAACAGAATTTCAGCATGCAGAAAAAGTTTCTTCTTGATTTCAGTAATTCCAGTCAGTATGTCTATAAGAATGATTTCTGATACTCCCTTGCCTACACAGATTAGGCTTTCCTTGACCAGAAAGCACAGGACTCTACCAGAGTGTCAATATTGCAAACGTCTTCATTTCAGTCTAATGTTAGTGACATAATCCTCTTTAGCAACATCTATTGAACACACAAAATTAAATGCATTTCACAAATTTATACTTTTTCATTCAGTCCACAAAGATAGCAAGAGCTGGCTTGGTGGCAATTTTCTGAATGGAATAGACCTTTCATTTTTCCTTACCAGAAAGACTGCTGAATGAGCAATTCCAGTTAGCATTTGACAAAGGAGTAAGTGACACCATGGCGGTCAAA
The DNA here is from genome assembly GCA_013400375.1 of Thinocorus orbignyianus. Taxonomy (NCBI): domain Eukaryota; kingdom Metazoa; phylum Chordata; class Aves; order Ciconiiformes; family Thinocoridae; genus Thinocorus; species Thinocorus orbignyianus. Next base: position 716,636 of record VXBW01003162.1, on the reverse strand, counting down.
GTGTGCTGCTCTAGAGCTGCTGCTCTGCACAATTTGACATTCTTCTCTGGTGGCTTCACAAATGACATGATGGCTGTCTCCCCAAGTCTTCTCTTGATCTTTGAGATGGGTGGTGACCACTCTTTTTGGGTCCTAACCCTCACAGATGCTAGGGGTATAGACCTTCGGTTTAACTATTAGGAATAATTGCTCTAGTTCTAATTTCTAACAGGCAGGACCTCCAATGGCAGAACCGCTATAGGTTTACTGATGATTCATGTCATCTTAAAAGCAAAGCAAAGGGGAGAAACCCAATCACCTCACACTTTCTTCTTTAGAAGGATCAGGTTTTTTTCTGCTGTTCATCTTCATAAAAATAACTTCTCATATATTTTTCCTCTCTCACGGTTTTAGTCCCAACAGTAAATCTACTTTAATTTTCCGGAAAGACTTATTTCAGACTTCATACACAGAAATCAAAGTTAATACTTCAAGTTTAATAATTAAAAAAAAAAAAAAGAAGTTTTGAAGTTTTAAATTAAAAAATTCTACTCTCATATATTCAATATTTATCAGAGTTGGGAAGTGATAAAAAAATTGTTTTAGAGATAACAATGAAGTCACCTCTTTATTTGCCCAAAATTCCAGTTACTCATACCTGTCCCACAATAGTTTGATCAAGTCTCTGGTCACCAGAGAGACCATACAGACAAGTACACGCCTATAAACAAAAAAGGATTGAAGGAAGTTGTCAACTGCTCGTCATATGCTAAACAAGTTTTCTTTTTAGAAGGTGGCTTTCAAACACAAATGTACACAACATAGGCTGTAACCAGCAATGCCATAAAATAAATCAGGAGCATTCAAAGAGATTTTGATATAAAACCAGGAAGTCTCTTCCATTGAAGACAAAAGAAAAGAAAACCCAACTCAGACAACAAGCAACTTCCCTGGTATCAAATGACTACTTTAAAAGGAATCTAACTAACAGGGTCTGAAAGAAATGTCACAGTGTAGCACATTACCTGAAATTTTGTGAAGGAAAAAGAAAAAGCAAAACAAAATAAAATACACAACAGGAAAACAGAATTACTCTATATCCATCTTCCATTAAAAAAAAAAAAATATTAGAAATCTGTATAAGCTGATTACATGGCAAATATCAGTAAATTAGAAATTAATGTATTTTAGTAATGCACAATACTATCTAAGAACTATGAACTATTTTTTAATTCCCAATTATTCTTATTTTCATTGGGATTAGCAACATGATATTAATATTGTAAATTAATCAATAATGTAGTAGCAGCTATAAATTGTAAATAAGCTATAGTTCCATTCTGACCCATGTTCAAATCTAGGGAAGCATTGTCAGTATCTTTAAGTGTAAATAAAGGAGTTTAATCTTTTAGGATATTTAAGGAACTTCGCATTTAAAAATCATCTGCAACTTAAAGCTAGAATAATATTAAAGTACAGTGTTTAAATATTCTTAAAGTTTAAAGTATTTTAATTTAATACTATCTTGTGGGATGTGTTAAGTGATCAGTTTTGTGGGTAGCATCCACAAACAGAGAACACAATAAATCCAATTAAAAGAGGTTTGGCAGGGGAGGGAGGGGAGTAGCACGCAAAGAAATACCCGAAGAAAACCAACACCTTCAGCTCCTGCATTTTGATAAAACAGCCTGATATCTCTCCTCCCTCCCCCTCCCAAAACAGACGTGTCAAACTTGAATATCTCTTGCTCTAGGCAATAGACTGATGGATGGTATAACCAGATGTCCTTTACTTATCATTAAACAAGACACACATTTCTCTGACCTCCATGCTGAAATATGTTCCAAATCTTGCTTGCTTTTTTTAAAAGTAAAATTCAAAGATAACTGTGTTATATGAAGTCACCGCCTACCTTTGTGTATGTTCAGTCCACATAAAACCAGCCAGCATCTCTTTTATAAATATGGATACACAAGAGATATTTTCCATTTTTAGACAATTTGTTTAGAAGGCACAACCTTCTGCTTACAAGCAGAACATGCTAGTGATGGTAAACCACAGCCAGAAGGCAATAATCCATTTACAACAGGCAACATAAAGACTGTACTGTCCCCATTCATATTCTGGTGCAGTCACTTACTGCTGAAGCATCTCTCCAAGAAGACGTTTTTCAGCGAGGAGAAACAGGAGCAATTAATAGGAACACTCTCCCATTCATCTTTCTCTCCTCTCCCTTCCCTTTACCTATATGTGTGTATACACACATGCATGCATAGGTCACAGTCCCATGCTACTCAATCTTTATCAAGAAATGCTAGGTAATTTGTCTCAAGGTCTGCTCAGTAGAGAGCAATACAACAGCTCCCTTCCCAAAGGGCAGGCACTTGCTGAGCGGAGAGATGCAGCAGCTTACTGTGTTTGCTCCTTAGGGGTAGGACAAAGAAATACAGGATTCCTAGAGGAACTGCAGCTGATAACACACCTGAGACCTTGGGGAAGTCCTGAGCAATTTCTCTTATGGTCCTGATTCAGACCGTCCTGTCTTGCAGCAACACCTCGAGTGAGCATTGTTACAACACACAATAAAAAGCACAAGTGTGCATTACAGATCCCTGCTGCTAGACGCAATGGTGGAATGAATGCAAACTGTTGCCAACCCCTCCCAAGACTCAGCCGTGCAGTGGGAAAACAGGAAGGGTGGTCAAGGACATTTAGACCCTTCTGGCAGTCGCTGCCCAAGGCAGTTGCCTCATTTGCTGAAACCTAGCGACTGACTTGTCTCATCAGGATACTGTGCTGAATGATAATACATGTCCCCACACTCAGTAGAGGAAGAAAATACTGCTAGAATTATTTTCATTACACAATAACATTACAGAGAAACTTTGCAAAAATGAGATCACTCTAATCATTTTCACTCTGATTAATAACCACAGTTTTAACACAAATGTTAAGCACCTAAAGAGGTTTTTTAGATGAAATTAAACAAGCCAAAATACGTAAACCATCTTTTATACAGGAAAAAAATGTTTGATGTGTTGAGTAAAAAGAGGGCTACATGGGATTCATCATCAAGGTTATATATTTTAGCACGACATTGGACACAGACAAGTCAGGTACTTGTCTGCCTACAATGTTCAGTATATGTAATCCTATTGATTTTTCTACCCTCCTCCTCCCACTTGTACGCAACTAATGTAAATTTTCCTATCAACATGAAGTCCGGTTGTGCACAAACTAAAATACAACACATACTGTAAAAGAGAGGAATGCATGTATTTGTGAGAGAGGAAGCACTAGTAGCAGTTCTAAATCTGGGTGATTCAGTCTTCCCAACACAAAACGATTATGGAGGTCAAGTGGATCCTTTCCTGTTAAAATAGAAATTATCCGCCCTTTGAGGCAAAAGAAAAGAACTATGCCTTTGCATAAAATAGGACCTCTACAATAAGTGCTTTGGTTCACAAAAGGAAAGTCAGCTAGCATATTGTGTAACAGCTACAACATTTTTCCAAACTTTTATCGTTTCAATTTTTTTTAACTATCATTCTTCAGAACAAGTCATATTTTTTAAAATGTATAATAATTGAATACATAATAGAGCAGTCAGTGGTGACAGTCCAATGAAAAGAAGATTCCATTAAAGAGCACCTCGCTTTTCAAAACATCCATAGAGAGAAATATCTAGCTGCTTTATATCAGCAGCCTTTAATACGCTTTTTCAGTGACCTCTAGCACGTACTAGGGTACTTACTTTCCTTTGTTTTCAGTCTTACTCAGCTCTGTCAACAGGTATTATATTATAGGCTTTTTATAATCCTGTCTAGTCACAATATTTTCAGAAATTGGGTGTGAAATCCAGACAACTAAATCTATTAGATTAGGAACACTATCGATAAAAATGTCAGGTTCCCTAACTGACATAAGCAGAGCTTCTCGAAAAGGTTTACCAAACAATAATAATACAAAACCTATAGTTAAGCAAACAGAGTGCCGTTTGTGATCCTCATATGCATGGACTGGCAGTATTACTTGAGGAATAAACTGCCTACGACTAGAAGCTGGGGCCTACTTTTCTAAACGTATCTATCTTTCTCATTCTATATCTCTTTTTTGGGTAAAGAAAAGATATTCTTTCCTCAGAGAGCAGAACCCTTGTTTTTCCGGAACATCATTCTGGACACTCAGCTTAGAGCAAGGTATGTAAAGAGCAAAATAACTCAACCAAGCAATTTTCTTCACCATAGCTTTCTGATCTAGGTGCTTTTCACTTGAAAGAGATGAGACAGGTTTCAGATTTTCAGTTCACAGAAGTAAGCTTTATCTGTAATAAACAGGAATTTCTGAGGAAGTCTTGCACTTGTCTACACGGACACATTTTGACCTCAGTTATGCAAGTATCCCCCAAAGGCTCCTTATTCTTCACTGTAGGAACATGCTGCTTTTCCTCAGACAGGCAGGTACACATTAAAAAAAGCAACCACACACCCAAAAGTGAGCAGCTGTGTCATCCCTTTAGAATAGGAGGGTCAATGCCAAACAGCTATAGCAGTAAAAATTGCCATTTGCTTCTTTCTGCATATTGCTACATCTTTAACCTTGTGTGGGCATCTATAGTCTAATAAGTTTATCTAAACTGGATGACAGTATTTGTGTTGACAACAATACCAAAGGACATGTGACACCATTTATAAAAACAAAGGAAAAGGCATCAACATTGAATGTTTACTAAGTTGCAGAAAAGTTTAAATCATAGCTTCTGGGTTCTGCTGCAACTATTTCAAATAGTATTGTAAACTACTTGCTTTTATAAATGTAAGTCATTTAAGTACTTTAAATCATCAGTATCTGCGGTCTTTCACAGGTCCTCCTCTGAATCAAAGAGGATCAACTGAAAAGGTCAATGCTGATTTTGAAAAAAAAAAAATTATATATAGGAACATTTGCTAGACTGTAAGTTACTCTTTTATGTCTGCTGAAATAATCTCTCTCTTGTTTATTTTGGTTACTATGAGTATTTAGAAAAGAAAAAAAAAAGAAAAAAAAATGGAAAAAAAAAAAAAAGGAGGAGCTTCCTTCCGAAAGTCCAATTTCAAATACCTAAGGCATCAAGCTTGGCTTGTTTGGTTTAGTTTCCTCAGACAAGTTTTAGGCTACAGTCAAATGGAGCTATCAGAAACAAGTGGTTATTTGTCTTTAGAGAGTATAGTGCTGACAAATCATAAAATTTACCTTTTGCCTAAAAGGGCTCAGCTAATTTTTCTGATTTTTCTACAGTGTTCACAAAATCTTGAAATGTAGATTTAAGTCTGATATTTTTCAAGTCGAATAAGAAGATGGCAAAAAATTAGTATACCTCTATTTTTCCCTTAGTTCACCCACTCACTCCTCCCCTCAGTTAAGCTTCTGTTTTATAATTCCTTGCTTTGCTTGTATTCTGCTTCACAATGTTTGAACAGAATGATGAATATTATAAAAATTTATAGGTAGGAGCATGCATGAACATAAAATGGGTGATTTCTTACTTTGTCTTGAAGTATTCAAAATAAAATCCCAAAAGAACCAAAACCAAGAGAGTTCTACCAAATCAAACATAAAACACAAAGGTCGTGAAACCTTTTGAACATGTGGCCAAAATTTTGTACAATGGGGGGCAAGATGATGCCTTATACAGAATGTTACAAAAGCTTTGAGGCAGATTTGATATTTTCCCCATACTCATGCAGTCTCTCAGTTTCTGTATGTGCAAAATAGAGATAGTACTTACTGAATAACTACTTACTGCATAAGAAGAGATTTATATAGGAAAAGTGCAAAGCCTTATTAATTGCTCACTGCAATACAGCAATATTCTGAATCTCCTAATTCCTAGACATAATTATCTGTTTTCTCCATAATTTATGAAGTGTATTCTCAAAGACAGGAATGAAGAATGAGAATGCCAATTTGCTTCACTGTGACATTTTGATATCCTTTGAGTCACTGAAAGAGGTCTGTGATTTATCAAACCAACTTTCTTACATTTCTGAAAATTCAACATTTTATACACCCAAGGACTTATCCACATTGGTGTTCAAGGGGGAAGAGGAAAGGGGGTGACTACTTTTTATCCTTTTCAAGTCTTCTGAGATAACTTTACTGCCAACCTTTCAATTACAGCAGATCAAATGAAAAAGTTTTCCTATTTTTAGGAAAACTGGGTCATGTCCACTTTTATTACATGGAACTACATGCCCAAGAGTGGAGGCAGCTGAGACAGCTCACTCAACATGAAAGAAGCACCAGCAATTCTAGCCCTGTAGTTATTCTGGATCTTGACAAGGGCCCAAGAGAAACAGGCACAGGAGCTCAAGTTTTAGCCAAAGCAAGCCACTTGAGGGCCACGTTAGCTGTTGCCTAAATGAACTACAGCTGGTCCATCGCAGGGTTCCTCAGCCACTTGGTCTTTCTACCATAAGCACTGGCAAACCTCTTCATTGAAATTTAGTCCATTGTTTTGGTCTCCATATTATAGTGGCATTTCCCAAAGTTTAGGCAGATTTTCAGAGGTGTGGGCTTCAACTCAACACATCAGCAAGAAATCAATGAAAATGATTCCTTTGAAATAAGTTGGTACTTATAGATGCAACTTCATTTAACATCAGGGTAATAAAAAGTTACAGGACAGGATAGCAGGAAGCAAGTAGACAGCTGCAATAGATGCCAAACCACATTCAGCTCTACCTGACTTTTCCACTTTTGCCTGTGGTTGTCAGAGGAGCTCTGGAGGGTCACAGGTAAACACTCCTCCATGGATGGTGCACCCTTCCCAAAGCTAAAGAATAAATGCTGTGTTACCATCCATAAATTACCCTCATATTCAAATTTAACAATCTTCATGCGGCCACCACTCTAACCCTGTATTTTATGGTGTGCCAGGCCCATAAATAGAGCAGGTCATAAGCTCTCTGAAGGTTAGCACTTTGCAGTCACTTCAGCTCCTTGCCTGCAAGAGCCAGAATTTGCCTGAGTGAACAAATGTAACTCAGAAAACAGTTCTGCAGAAGGCCTGAGTTCTAGGTACTTCTTGTGACCCACATGGGACTGTGTATGTTGATGCAACAGAGGAGCAAGAAACAAAGCTTTGAATCAGCTTTTTAAAGAGCTTTGATACAGCATGAAGGAATGTACTAGTTTCAGCACTTTTAACCAAATTTTATTATTTTAGGATTTTTTAAATACACTCATGCTGGTCACTTTGTGTGAAAAGTTGCCAGAAAAATAGGACAGAACTCATATTTAGCTCCCCTGTTTCTATTCCATGCTGATTTGGGATGGCATTCTAATCTCGTTGCCTAGGGATTCTAGCATAGGTGTGGATATCAAAGAACTCCCAAATAACTAAAACCACAAAGCACAAACTGACAACATCAAACAACAGCACAGGACTACCAAAGTTCAGCAAAGAAAATAAGTGACATAAAGTTCTCCTCAGCTCCTGTTGTACAGCATTGTTCCCCACTGACCCTCCTCCAGCCACAATAAACAATGACAGCAGGAGATCATTTGGATAATATTGTGGCTTTGTCCCAACTTTCCCCTCCAGCTTTCACATATGCAACAGAATATGTGTGCAGTTTTTTCTTCCCACTCCTCCTTTACAACTTCTCTCTTCTCATTTTCATTATACAATTATGCAGACATTATAAAATTTCTTAAAATTTCTTTAGTTAGGGGGTTCTAGGGTGGTGTTACCACAGACAACTTTGTTTAAATTCAGACTTTTATATTAACAAAAAAAGGCGACATCTTGGGAGAGAAGAGAAAAAGAAAGTGGGGATTTTTTATTTTTTTTTTAATGTGAAATTGTTAAACATGAATGCTTCCAGTGAAAAATTCTTAACTGAAAAATAACTGTTTGAATCCTCTTCACCTCTGAGCTGCCAGCACTCATGGTTTGATCTCTCTGTGATGTTTTGGAAGTGGAGAGAAACATTCTTCTTTTGGGAACAGATAGATACATTTGGACTGAATCAGTGGCAGCTGGTTATGTTGAGACCTGGCCTAATTGCTTTCTCCTCAGTGCCTTCCCAATGCTTCTAGGGTGGCATTACAGAAAACTAATGAGACATCTTTTGTAGTGCAAGAAGCACAAAGTTGTTTATTTTTGTTGGTAATATATTAGCTTGTATCTCTTCTACACGTTTTTGTACTGTTCCATTCTGAACATGATTGCTCTACTGCTTGTTCTAAAAAGCCACCTCCCAAATCAGAATAAATCTGAACCACATTTTCTTCCCCTTCCAGTTCCCTGTTCCATTCAGAGTATAAACTCATATAGCCAGTCTTTCATAAACTGCTTTGCAGTTCCCTTTCCTATTAACTTCAAAACCAGTAAATCTTCAGTGGCCTAATAGATTGTTCATCATTCTAAATAAAATCATTTGGAGCCAACTTTCAGTGCAGAATTTGTCTTTTATGGGCATCTATGAGCTCCAGAAGGCAAGGATTCTGAACAGAAACACCTAAAGATGCTCCATAATTACCATCAAGTAGGCAAAGAGATACTGAGTACAGTGTTGAAGAGGGAAGGGTTTAAAGAATCCTCTAGATTAGAACCCTGATGTGACAGCGCATCAAAAAAGTACTTCCAAATCCAGTAACCAAGCTGCCCAAATGCAGAATCGTGTATTTTGATGCTCCTCATTAACGCACTGGATTAAATCCAGTACCGACTTGCCTCTGCAATGTGTCTGAGGTTAAAAATGCCTGTGTACTTAGCTTAATAGGTTCCCATTAGGGAAATGCAAAAATAGCATTGATTTTATTTAAAAAGAGCATCTCAGATAAATAGTGCCATTAAATGACTACACACAAAATTTTTCTGAACTCTGGCAAATTTATTTCATATAAAGTATCCTATGTGGATGCTATGGATGAGTTTTTCAGCATCCATATGTCATTTTAATTAACCCAAAATATTCACCACTCCTTTTCCCAAATCAGAAGTTCATAGAGGGGGGGAAAAAAAAAATACAAAAAAACCCACACCACCAA
>VXBW01003162.1:658797-707598 GCA_013400375.1 Thinocorus orbignyianus | reverse complement strand
AAAACCAACCCAAAAAAAACAATCCCCCCCCCCCCCGTTAGACTGATAATGGAACCAAATAACCAGTCAAAAATCATACAGCTTTTTTATCCTAAGATAATTTTTTCCTATAAAAATAGGTAGTTTTCAGACAGCTTCCACTTTGAAATGAAAACAGGAGAACACATAATTTTGAAAATACTGAAAAGGAAGCATTCTGGCTTTTTCTACATCTCTTTTAGACTTTCATTTCTTTGTTTGGTTGAAAGATGACTTTTCCAATGGGAAGAACTTCTTTTTTTAAGCTAACACAAGTGCATAACTTTCCTAACAAAGTAACAATTGACAGAAAAAATTCCCAACTAACTGATACACCTTAAATTCCACAAATGTCCTGCAAAGGACATCAATCACGGAGGGAGGGAGGGAGGGCACGGCGGGAGCAGAGTGGGGAATCTTCTTTGGGGCAAGAAGGAGGAAGAAATTTCCAATTCTAAATGCATTTAATATTCATCAATTAAAACCTCATTGAGTTTTGGCAGGGGAGGTGAGGGGGAAGGGTTGTTTGGTTGTTTGGGGGTTTTTTACATATTTAAGACATCTTCATTTATGGATCTATGTTCCTGTAGTGTCCTTACAGTAATTTGTTATTTTGTATCAGATGTAGTAAGAAAATAAATCTAAATGAAAGTAGCATGGCAAAGGCAAAATATTTCATCTTCTTTTAGCTGACTACATTTTATAAGCAATGCTTTCCAAACCCACCTTTCCCACCGAGCTTCACCTTCTACATCCTCTTGGTGGGAGCTCCAATCCAAAGCAGTAAGAGTTCCACAAACAGAAATCTGGAGCACTGAGTACATACACTATAGGGTTTATTAATTAATTCAATAAAACATTCCCACCACATTATCAAGGGTTCCTAAGCCTCCTTCACACTTAATCTATGCCTGTTCCTGTTCCAGTACTTGGGAAGAAACAGAAAGCAAGGATCCAAGTACTATGCTTTAGGAGATCCTACCTGAGGTTTTCAGCAACCTCCATAAGAAACAAAGAAAACTTTGAAGCTTCTTTGTTTTTCAGTTTCCCTTTATGTAAGATGTGGGTAATTATTCTAATTAACTCAAAGGGGTTTTGGGTTTTTCATAAGGGAAAAGATATGTCAAAATAAGCAGGAATAAAGGTTTCCCAGATTTTCTACAGGGCTTGAGATAAACATTTTCTCTAGCACTTAAAAAACAAACAAACCACAAAAAAAAAAACCAAACAGCTCCAGAAAGAGCTTTGAATAACTTTTGATAAGGATGTAAAGATGTACTATCAATAAGTAGAGCTCATGTAAGAAAGGAGAAGAAACCACAAAGAAAACAAAAGCAAAATCCAGTGAATATTTTTTTTTTTTTTAATTCCTTTTGAAAATGCACACAGCAACTCACAAAATCTTTTTGGTCCACTGACATTTATAGGGGTTCTCTTTTTGTCACTCATTCTATAAAGGTGCCGAACAGGTGCTGTAACACAGCATGAGTTATCCTATCACTTCTTATTTATGTGTGCACTTTTGTTTCCTAGCCCTGAAATTACCTTTCATCAAGTCAAAACATCGACTTTGAAAAGTGGATCAGTTTTATTTCTTATGTTCTAACTCAGTTTTTCCTAGAAAATCCATATACTGTTTTCAGCACAAATACTTCAAGATATCAGTACATTTATGAATAAAAAAAGGTAAACCAAAACAGATTATGTAGATAATTAATCACCTTATTTCTCCGTATTTTCCCACAAGACTTCTAAACTTAAATGCAATAAAATGACAGCATTTGGGGCTTTTCCTGTCTTTTCCCACTATTTTCTTTTTCCTAACTTCTCCCCTCACATCAGCAGCTGCTTCTGTATTTCATTTTAATTAAGAATGAATTGTAAAAAAAATTAGCTGAATACATTATAATCTCATATTTTTTTAACATATGTTGCTTGTATATGTAAAAATTGTTATGCTTGTTGGGACTCTTACACTCTCATGATATTTCAGATCAAAAAATTATTTTACAGAAATATTTTGCTTTCAGAGCACACCGAGTATAATGGGTATTTCTTTGCATAGAATATATCTATATGATTTTATCCATATATCCGTTTTATCTTTTAAAATCTGCCTACTATTTTGTACATTTAAGGGATCAATTTTACTTATAGCATAGTGATATATTTCCATATAGTGATTTTTAGCATTTCAGTTGGTGCATTTTTTTTCTGATATCTTAGAAATACTAGTTTTTAAACAAATGTCTTTCTTGTCATTGTTATGTGAAAAAGCAGTTATAGCTCAGTAGGGAAAATGAGGAACATGGAAGAAATCTCAGTCCTCAGTGCACGCAACTCTCTCAGAGGCACAAAACAAATATAAGACTGAAAAACAGAGAGAAATATTTTTTTCTGTCATTATCACTCAGGTATTGCCTGAAGGATCACTTGTGAGAAAAATATCAGGAGAAAAAATATGTTACTTTTGTATGGGTTATGTCTCTTTAAAGGCTAAAACATAGGTTTATGAAACCATGGTATTTATCTATATACACTCGGGCAGGATGTTTTACAAAGGGAGGGCAGTAAAAAACATTCTCTGTCCCTAGAAAATTGCAGTCTATTTGTCTCTTCATTAGTAATTTAAAAAATCAGCTTCACAGCTGAACCCAAGTGTGTTTTCTGACTGTGTCAGGAATTTGGTTCTCTGTTTTAATCGAGGAGGGGGAAAAACATTTAGGAAAAAAAAATTCTCCAGGCATGAAACTGAAAAACAACAGCGCCGCATGTCAGCTCTGTTTTCCCTGCTGGAAAACATAATCCCTGAACAGAGCTTGCCCTGACCTTCCACAAGTAACAGGGTAATTCTTCTCAGGGATTTTGTGAATATCACTATCTATTTGAAAAGAAAGCCATGGATAAAAGAGGAAAATGAATTTGAATTAGCAGTGAAAGTGAGCATCCAGTACTGGGCTGTTCACCAACTGGAAGAGAGCCAGACTTGATCCCCGGGCAGAGAGCCAAGAAGACATCCTTGCCATGGTGCATGACCAAGTTCTGCAGCTGAGGAGTTCAGCTGGACACATAGGAGAGACCTCTACATCGTCTTCAGAGTAGATGAGGATTTAAAGACACCAGGGCATTAATTTTACCCATCTTTTCTCACTACCAGACTCAGAAGCAGGGCAGTAGTAAAAGACTCAAGTTTTGTATGGAGAAGCTCTACAGAACAATCCCTTCAGGATACTGCAATGAAAGATAAATCATTTGGAGGAGAAGGAGAGAACAAAATCAAAGCATAGAGCTGAAACCACAAAGATATACACAGGATGCATCTCTTAATTCATAATGCCACACAGTCCTCTCAAGGGTGTCTCTAGTATCAAATTGATCCCTCTTGAGCTGCACTTTTGGTTCTCTATGGTTGCATCTAACTGCCGCCCAGCTTCAAGAGAGCAGGGTGTGAAACACTCCCTCTTGGTAATGATGTTTATTGACCACAGCTGTCTGCAAGGCATAGGTGGCATGCAGTCCCATGGATGGGGACCTAGCCCAGGTTGAGGGGGGTTTAGCCCCATCGAGGTCAGGGCTCAATCCTCAATCATGCTCCTGCAGCAGAGCTCAACAAGGAGGGCCCCTCACCCGAGACATCAGCAGCACTGGCATGAATTTTTAACTCCTCTGTTCACCGAAGCAGCAGTTGTTTTTGGTCCAATTCAGTGCACAAGATGTGCAATCTTAGATTTATGCAGAGCTGAAATTCCTGGATTAATTCATATTGAGTGCGCACAAGAGGCAGTGAGAAAAGTGGCAGTGCAGAGAGGGATTTCTGTGATCCATATTGAATTAGTTACTTGAAAATGAACAGGGAGTATTGCACAAAGGTATCTGAACAAATGCAAAGTCATTCACATGGCAGTAGGGTAAAGAAAACTTGCAGGCATAGAAAAGAAAAGGACACAATGAGGTAGGAGAGAATAAATTGCTATAGATATATACCTACATCCTTCATTTCATGCACCCATAATTCTCTCTGGCAGCTGCATGATTAATTCAAAGATTTATTGATTTTTTTTTTCTTGCTCAATCCTGCTGACCTGCTTTTGTTGACAGGTCTGTGTGGATCACACTTCTCCGCCAGTTGAAAGCATGGCATCATGTCAGTCTCCATGGCCCGCAGTAAACATTTCAACTCATTCAACACCAACAGTCTTTGAGTGCATGGTAAAACACGCAGAGCTTACTTCAAATCACACAAACACAAACCAGGAAAATCGTAGATTACTTTTGCCATGAAAAATATCTGCATCTGCAATTATAAACTAATTTTTATGGTGGGAAAAAACACTGCATAACAGTTCAATCTTCCTTCACTTGTACTCTCATGTTTATAAGAAATTTTCTAGCTTACCTTTAATTTTTTTAGCAAAACCAAAAACATTCTGGTACAGCAACTGCTGACAGCATAAAATGCCTGGCCTTTGCATCTACCACCTTTCTGCAGCAGGACAGTGCCTGCCCCTCTGCAGTTACACAGCTCGAGCTCATACACCAGGCATCAGGCTTTAAAAATTCACTTGATTCAAACTAAAAGGTCATCTAACCTTCATTGTAACCTTCCTCCAAAGAGAAAACTTACATGCAACTAAAATATGGCTTTACAGTTTAGCAAGCCAGGTGAAGCAATCTCATGCATCAATTTTGTCCCCTCATATCAAAACTGTCAGAGCTCATTGGGTGTTTGCTCATGTTAGACAGAGTTTTGATGGGAAACCCCAAGCATACAGTGCTTAAAGCGATCATCTACTTATCCACCTGCCACTCGGGAAGGTGACAAGATCACAAGCCACTAGTAGGGCAGATTTATAAGAAGGAAAACAATGCTATGATCATAATTTCAAAAAGCGAAAATGAAAATAAATAATAAAGTCAGATCTAAACCAAGCATACTGATTCACCCATGAGTGTGCCTGCTTCTAGCCCTTTGGTACCAAATCTGATACTACTGAGCACTACTGTACAAATTTGACCCTTGAAAATTCTGCATATCAAACAAAAGGAAGAAAAAATATAACTTCAATTATGAAAACCAAGAAAAATTATATGAACCAAAACCTGTCTGAATAATCGTAAACAAAGAGCAAAGGCAAAATGGAAAAAAGGTTGAGTGAACACCTGTGAAGGTTAACAGTCAGTCTGCTCTTATTTCACCTTTAATAAAGATCTGGTAAACATCAAGTTAATTAAAATGCAGGCCATATTTATTTGAAGGTTTTACAAGTCCCAGAGAGAATTAATATTACAGGAACTGAGTGGGCTAGAAAAAGCTGGCCAGATGATGAAATGGGATTCACCCCAGGAAAATGAAAGAAATTTCAGGTACATCTGGAGAGAGAAAATAACGTGACACAGATATTTCCAGTGAGAGACTAACTGTGCCACTGAATTCAACCATGCTGAAAGAAACCTCTTCATGACTGGCAACATCAATAACAAGGTGGTAAAACAGAACAGTCGGGGCATCAGATTGGATAATATTATGCATAGTCCAACAGACCCTCAGGCCTGTGGAAAGACATGATAGGCGCCTGTATATGTATCTACTTATGTAAACACACACTCATGGATACAGAGAGGGAAAGAGAGAAAGACATATGCTAAAAAAAAAAAAAATCCAGATATTTGAAAGCCTTAACACAGGAAGCAGAGTTACAACTCCCTCCCTTTCTCTCTCTCTCTCTAATTCACAAGAAGCAATTCTGAAGGGTGCCTGAATCCAATCAAGTTATCCCATGTGCTTTAATTGTGAAAATAGAGAGTGGAAAAAAAATTAAAGGTTGAGAAAAAAAAATAAAGAAAGACGACTGGGATATTGTTAGGGCATTTCTTGTTTGGCTTTAAAGTGAGTACAGGAAAAGGATTCCTCCAACTCATGGAAATGGAAGGCTATCCAAAACAGAGCAGCAACAGAGAACAAAAATTACTGCATAATTGTCTCCTAGACACACTTTGTCACTGAAATGCCAAAACCATTGCTACTATTTGTGAATCCTATTAGTATTAAGATTGCTAGATGTAGCGAGACAGCAAATTTTAGCTTTCTGTACTTTAAGCAGCAAGACACACATCTCAAGTATATTTTTCTCCTACATCTTTCACAAGCAGTCACCAATGTTCTATACCATCACAGCAGCCAAAACATCCAGTCACACTGAGGAAAACCCACAAGTTCCCTCTACACGAAAACAGTGTCTCTTTCATGTGCATGCTTCCCTGTGCTAATTAAGGGATGAGAAACCATTCCCTTTTGCCTATGATCACATCACCCACTTTGTGCTATCAAAATGTGATTCTTTGACATGTGGATCAGACAGTTTCCATCTTCACCCTCCATGTCACTCCAAACACCTGCTTCCCACAAAACTATTGAAATCCTTGCATCTAGTCCTACTGATCCCATAGCCATAATTGGAGAATTGTTCACCTGACCAAAATACTCCAGGTTAAAGGAGTAGGAATCAAACACTGAGCACAGGCTGCAGAGTAGCCAGAGGAAGGGTCCCCTTGATGAAGAGTTCTAAGTACGTTGCCTTGCTCAGCCGCAATTTTAGTTTACAGTGAGTCAAGGGAGAAAAATGTCTGCACAAGCAGGAGGTGCGAAGTTTTTACTATCTTGACTTCCTAGGATTATAAGACACGTTCCTCTTAAAAGAGCAGTGTGCTCAGGAAAAACACTGGTAAGTTGACATTTCTTAAATATAAATTACTTATTCCTAGGTCACTTAGGAAAATAACCTTCTTGAAAGAGAAAGTGAGGAAGCAATACATTGTCTTTGGAGATGGACAGGTGCACTTTACATGTTTTTGAGCAGTGTAGAAAAAACATTACTGTAACAGCAAACCTACAGTCTTACCTGAGCATTGCTGAACACTATTCACGTTAGCTTTCCAGGGTGTCAAGGAAACTCAGCAGGTGGAAGGATTTGACTGTTTTACGTTCTGTACGCTATCACGACTTGAACAGCAAAATTCAGTCCCACAGACATATTTATGATAGAGGGAAGTCTAGCTTGAGATTTTTTTTTATTTTATATATGTTGCTAATATTTAAGCAAAAAAATGTACACTCTTTTATAGCCTCTCTACCGGGAACCAGAAAAAATCCTGAACTAGAGCATTCAGTGGCATAGGTTAAGTGTATGCTGAATGCTTGCTGGTTGGTAACCATAATTAAGTCCTGACATGAAACCAAAAGAATGAAGATCATAGCTCATCTCTATCAAAACCAGCCTCAATCAAATGCATGGACTTAATTCTTGCAATCATCAGCAATAATCTAATCCTAAACACAGGACTCTTCATGCGAAACCACTGCCCATAAAGAGAGAGGTATTTTCCACACACACACTATGTACAAACCTCACTGCTGATAAAAAAAAAATAAAAAAATCACTCTATGTAAACTGAACCACTGCTGTAACCACCAAACCCCAGCACACGTGAAAACAGCAGTGTTTTATTTTAGATGCCACCACGAGATAACTACTGGCAAACATTGACTGCTTACTGTCATCGGCTGCAGTTCAGAAAAGCCCTTTGTGCAGAAAGAGACCCAAGAACCCCTGAGTCTTTTAAAGACAAGACTTGAGGAACCGTGTGAAATAAATAATGCAATTCATTACGTCAAATGTAGGTTGTTGTACATCAGTGACACTTCTCAAGCCGTGGTCCAGTGTGTCTAATTTCTGGCCAACAGAAAGTATGCTGTCTGGAAGGCTCATCGACTGTCATCTACGTGTCAATCACAGCCCTTCAGGGAACTGTTTCATTCATTCTCACACACCTTTCCCTCAAAACTGCTATTCTTTCTGTGCTGATTTAAATATCTCATTGTGCACAGTCGTTACTATGCTTCTCTCCTTTTCTACCTTTTTTAAGCAGTCGCACTCTATGTATAAATCAGACCAATTCTTACATGGTATGTCATTAGACAGGAAAATGGGAATTCAGAAAGGTCAGGGCATGAACCTATTCATGATCCTGCTCTTGGCACTGAGCTATTCAGACACACGGGAAAACTCAAAATCCCTCATAGTTATCAGCATCGGGATAGGAGACATTTGTAATAGAAATACAGCATATAGTGACAGACCAAATTTAATTCTTCACCCTCCTTTGTTTCCATCCGCTCTTCATTCTCCTCTTATTTATTTCTTTCCTGAGTCCTTATACTGACCTTTAGTTTTAATAATCCCTTTCTGCCCTCCTTCCCCTATAACCATACCCATCATTTGCTCTCTCTGGAGCTAATTAACACATGAACAGACTCTGCTCTTTGCTTTCACCCAGGCAGAGCAGAATCAGCACTTATTTTGTGTTTACCTTCCCTTCTAGCCCACTTCACTGTTCTGCATGTGAAGAACTGCTATGAGCCAAGCACTCGTCTCTTCCTGCCTTGCAGTCGCTCAATGGCAGCAGAAGCACAACCTGCGCTGTGGCACATTTCAGTACTATCATTCCTTGTTTTTGTGGCTATGGTTACAAAAACATATTTTGCTGCACTCTTTGGTCCCACAGGACCTAGACTTTTTTTGTTGGCTACAAGGTCAACACAAAACCGATTCTAAAGGTCTTTCTTTTGGAACGGTTTGTGAAAGAAAACAGTAAGAAGGAAAGGAAACCTGACCTTTGAGCAAGCCATATGCAGCTATCAGTCATAAAATATTCTAGGATTATTTAAGCTTTTATGTTTATTGTCATCTAAGTGAAAATGCATGAGAGCTGGTTATTGATACAAGAGAAAACTGCACGTTATTACTTATTATAATTCAAGTGAATTTCAGACTCAGTTTCGAGTCAACTGACAGCATACAATTCTTCAGAAAAGAGGGGTCTACAGAAAAGTAGTCCTGATATTGCAGCTGTAGAGCTCAGTAGAGCAGTGATGTGCACTTTGTGAACCACTCAAGAATTCTTGATGTTACCGTTAGTCCTTATGTTTTGCCATCATCTCAGATATCAGGCAAGACACACACTATCGGAAAATTGGATTGCCTTTACTAAAAGACATGGATGGACAAATAAAATACGCTTTATCCATTTGTAGTAGATGAACCCCTGCAGAGGTCTGACACTGTCCTTGTCTAGTATGGGAGTTGGTAATATAGCTGTAAGCTTGTGGAGATGGCTGAACACTGAATCCAAATTGTTATTCAAAATGGATCTATCTTTCCAATATGAAAAGATTTCTGTGTATTTATTGTTGGAAGTTGGGGCTTTCTACTTTTCCTGAAATAGATTAATCCAAGTAATATCCTTTTTTCCTTGCTTTAAAATCTTTATCCTGCTATCTTGGCCTCTAGAGGACACCCTGAAAAAGCTTTTTGGCCTCAGATTTACTGTCACATTGAAAGACAAATTGTAGGAGCAAAAGCCCTATTATTTAGGTGTTCCCCTGACAGACACATGAGCACAGGGATACTTTCAGTCCACAGCTGTCCTTGCACAAGAAAACTAAACAGATTTCAGTATTTCTGGCTCCAAACATGGCACCTCCCTCTTTATTAAACAGGGAGTCTGACCTATGTGGGCACTCCCTGGAAATGTGCCAGCAGTATGTCTTAATATGTTTCAACTCCCAATTAGTTTAGAATTCCCTGGAGGCACAACATAAAATCGCAGCCAGGAAACCAAGGATGCTTTTGCCCAGCCATATTTGTTACACACTCTGATTACTATGAACATTACTGTGCTCTCTGAGAGTTAAGCAAACAGACAAAAGCAGGTATGCCCAGAAAAGTATTCTATTGCAAGAGCAAAAACATATCACCATGTTAATCAAGGAATACACCTCTTAAACATTCTTTTGAAAAGCTATTTTGTTCATTTTTTTACATTATAAAAGGAAAAACATTTTGCCTTTTTTTTTTAAATGTTCAATTTACATAATAAGAGAACTAATACCTAGAACATAAAGTAACAGCTGAAATAAATCTTTCTTGTTCATCTACAGACCCCTCTAACCCTGTAAATTGTACTTAGAAGTATAACACTCAGGTTTGAGCCTTTTGGGGAGGGGTGAGGGGTGGAAACACCAAATGAAAAAAACACTTTCTCCGTTCAAGCTTCCTGAGTTACTTTTGTCTTCTATTTGAAGTGGATATATTATCTCAATGAAAGTATTTTTCTTGTCTTTTCCCTCTTTCCCCTCCCTTCTTTTTCTCTTTTCTTTCTTTTCAAGTAAACACTATCTAGCTTTCCCAAAAAAACCCTGTCCACCTCAAACCACAATAATCATCATTCTGAGCGTGTATCTTTTTATATTCTTGCTCTTTCACAGTTGAGGTTTTGCCTCAAGATAGGTCTCATTTTTGCTGATGTTAATGAGTAACCAATACAACAGTCATATTAAGAAACAAGAACATGTTTTCCAATATTAAGTGGTGAAATAAAAGTCATAACAATGAATCTGGTCTAGCACATGGGGGAAAAAAAACCAACATGCCAGCAGTGGCTACATAAGGAAGCATATGCATTTCCTCAGAATATTGATCATTAGTAGGAAACAGCTCAACAGTCGTGTTACGTCTTGCATGCTATTCATCAGCACTAGCATTCTAAGAAGACAACCTTGATCAATATCTACCATTTGAGTTCATGGTCAGATTATTGCAAAATTGATTACGGGTAAAACTCAAGGCAATTGTTTTAGGAAACACATATGGGTTCTGTTTTTTAAATGCTCTCACTATTAAGCTGCAGTTAAAGTGTATAAATGGTGAACGAACAAATCTTGCAATCATTGTGGTTAAACACAGAAGTATTTTCCTTCCTTGCTTTTGCCCTTGCATGGCAAAGAGCATCAACTTGTAATCTAACCTATGATTTCATCTCTGAAACTAAATCTTTTCTGTGATATGATCCAATATGAGAAAATGAGGGGGTTTTTTAATAACATCAGTTTTAATGAATTATATTTTATTTCCATTTAGATTTCTAACTGTCAAATTAAAGGATTGTGAGATAACTGGAAACTGAGTTTTAAACGCTGAAATTTGTAATAGATTTTTGATGATTGTAGTTTAATCAGTGGCAGTCAGAAGTCGCATTAGGGGAAAAAAAGGGAAAAAAAAAAAGAGATTCGATTTAGGTCCATCTAGTTAAATGCTATTACACATTTTATCCCCCAAAAGTTTGGAGTTAAATCAATATAGACTAACCAGAATGAAATTATCTTAAAACATCAGCCATGATGCTCTGCAGAAATGTCACACCTTCTTCCCTAAAAGACGTAAAAGATGGAGTTACAGAGACCCACATGGCCTACCCCTGATTCCAAGGTGAAGGGCAGGGTTGAACCACTCAAATAGATCACATAGGTACTAATGTACTAAAAAAAACACCAACCAAAAAAATCAAGAAACCCCACCAAAAAAATGAGATTGAGAGGATGCAGCCTATGCTGACAGAGAAAATATGCATGTCTTCTTATAATACAGAATGAATAAACTTAAAAAAAATATATTACGATAGTTAACCATGTAGGTAAACACTGTATTTTCCACCAGCCAATACTCACACATACAGATCTATGTGCATCAGGTAGCAGCCTATTTTACAATGAAGAAATATAAACTCATTCATCTAATGTTGCATTAGAGAATCTTAATAATAGTTTAGATAATCTTAAACATAATTCTTTATGACTACATACAGAGTAATGCAAAGTTTGGTTGCGTTATTGAAATACAACTCTGACCTGACTATATTGGCTGAAGTGTTGATGAGTCCTACAATTCAGATACTGGAGACTTCTTCATGGAAACACATTCAGTTTCAGTTGCTCAATCACAAAAATAACGTTACACATCAAAATCCAAGAAAATAACAGGGAAGCGGATGTATCAAGTCTAAACAGTGCACCAGTAGAGTAGGACAACTGAGCATCAACTACATTGTACTAAATATCTGCCAGGTCCTTAAGAAAGCTATTTGAAATATGTATTTTTTAAAAATAGAACAAACATCTAAGGATCCAATAAAACACACAGAGAAAGAAAATCTATGATGTGAGTTATCAAGAAAGATAGATATTTCCATCAGTGGAACACTTATCGGAAAGGAAAGATTATTAATACACTGAAAAGAAGTACAAAAACATTTCCAAACATTGCAGGAACATAAACGCAATCACATTCTTAAATATACTCTACAACAGGATTTAACTCAAACTATTTTTGTCCTTTCTGCACTACCCTAGAACAATATATTTCAAGTTTCTGCACACACAAATCATTTGTATGTGTATCAACAGCTGCACTATGTGCAATATATAATTTAGATATGTACTATACTGAAAATATTTTTCCTATATATACTTTCTCCCATTAATTTCTTAAAATGTTTGTGCTTTAAAGTGTTGAATATTCTTTGCCTGAATTCCCTGTACTTCCTGAACAACGCCTCACATTTCCCCCCTTTGTCAGTAAATAGATTAATGCATTAATAGATTAGAATAGATTGTTTCACTTTGGTATGTTCAGCTTACAGCACAGTTTACCATGTGCTTAAGCGTCCAATGTTATCTATGAAGATATTTCAGATTAAAATGTTATGAAATTATAAATGCCGATTACATACCTCATTTAAACATAACCAAACAAATTTAGACTCTATATTTCTTCTAATCCATGCATAACATTACTACTGAAAAATAGTTACAAACCCAACACATGTTTTATGACACTCAAATTTCTTTGGCACACAGGAGTTCCTTATTAAAGTTAAAACATGAAGCTATCGCCATAGTACGAGGAAGCTGGTTTTATGTCTGGTATAAAACAAAAACCATGTTATTTTTCCCTCAAGCATGCTAGAAAAAGTAGAGCTGTCTAAAACCTTCATGTCACACACAAGCATAGGGATGCAGCAATGCTAATGTGAAATATGCTAGTGGAAGGATGACATACCATTCAGCTACAATTGACTCAAAGTAAACACCACGCGTTGGTGGGAAAAACCAAGAACCGTAGCTGCCATAACCAATTGGAAAAGAAAACCATAACGGCCTACCTGAGACAAGCGAGACTGTGTCTTTCTCCCATGAGACAACAGTGATGTATGCCTCCACAGAGGAGGGGATAATGCACTTGAACACTGCTACATTGCCTCTCATGGCTTTCTGGTCCTCCACACGGACTGTATAGGGTTCCCGTAAAACTGAAAATAGAAGACAACATTTCATTAAACAAATTGTGGTGATAGATCCCATTCACTTCCTCCCTTAGCCTTGCAAAGTTCCCCCAAGAAGGTTATTAAGGTTGTGAATTTTTTTGTCTCAGTAAATGACAGTTTTGCAAGGCTGATTGTAAATTCATATGAAAGCATTCTCAGACCTCCTTGCCTCCTCAAAATCTGTATTTCACTATGTTTCTGTGTTCTTTCCCTAATTCCAAGAGCAAGGAGAAAGACTTTTGCAGAACTCCATATTTATATGGGTAAATAGTGTCATGTCTTTTACTACTTCTCTAGTTTATCATGCCATGTTTCCCATTGCAAACTGCTTTCTGCTCTATCAAAGGGTACAAAGCACATACAAGTACTGTGTGTGAATTAGATGTCCAGAGGGTAGAAGAGAAGATCAGTGTCACTTAGGATTTTGAAGAAATGAGAACTGAAGAAGAGAAATTGATGGAAGTGACAGACACATTAAAAACAAGGTGTCTCAGAAACACAGAGAAATGGTAGTAGGTAAGGTAAGAGCTACATTCAATTGACCAGCACTGGAAGAAAGTGAGGTTAATGGTAAGAAAACAGAAATTGTGATTCAGAGCTGTATTAAAAACCAGCATGGAATACTTCAATCCAGCATATGAGTGGTCTAGCATCTGGGAGAACTAATTTAATGGACAAGACAAAAAAGAAAAACTGGAGAAAACCTTCACCCCAAATTAATATTGTTGGAATGAGATGAAAATGCATTGGGTAGGACAATGGAAAGAAGGAAAATCCTGGCACTGAAACTCTTCTATGTAGAATAAACCAAAAATTCCCGTGAGCAACAGTTAATGGAGAAGGTGGTAGAGCAGAGAAGAAAGAGATGTTGTCTACTGCAAGTAAATGGGTACAACAGGAAGGACAAACAGCAACATATACTCTCCATAGGACCATAAGGTCAAGGTGCAAGAGAAGAAATCACCATAGCCAACATAGTTACATATACTGAGGTGGCAAACAAAGTATGTACCTCGAAGAGGCAGTTTCATGGAAAATAGGAATGAATGTATTGGAAAATGACATGTGTGTCTGAAGTATGTGTATGCCTGAGGGTAAGAGTTATTGTGAAGAACAACCCCAGGGCAGCAGTGTAACCAAGTCAGCAATGCTGAACCCGCACATTACAGAGATGTTTCTTGACTACCTGTCTTACCCACAAACATATACCAAACTCCACCAATTACATTTAACCACGTTGATTCTGGACTGAAGAGTCAGTAAGTCCTTTGCAGACTTTACAAGATTATTTCTATATGCCAGGAACACTGGAATTTTTAAATGTCAGCCCCACTTAAATGTGTTCCAAGAAAAAAAGGTAGAGTACTGAAATGTAACTGTAGTTTTCACAAATGAAAACAGCATCAAGTTTTCAGGTCTAGTGCTATCAATACAAAAAGGAATACCAAAATTCTCCGTCCCAAACAGGACTATAGCAATATAACGGTTAGGAACTCTAACTAAATCTAGATAAATTTAATTATAAATCAAATATCTTTTAAAAAATCATAACAAATCCATCTTCTGTGATAAGACAGACACAACTAGTTTTTTAAAAAGTCAATAATTTATTTTTAATCAAGGGTTAAGTTTCTTAAATGATGAACTGATCCTATAAGCACTTTTAATGCAGTGACTTTACAACACTGTTTGCCCTGTGATGAAGCAGCCCTCTAATCTTGTTCTATACCAAAGGAAATGGCACATAGATCACTTTAACAAGCCTGACTTTAGTCTAATGCTCACACCACAACCATCCTTTACAGAAAAGTCTTGTTTAGCAGGAATACCCTAACACCCTGCTGAAGGTATCTGTATTTTCTTCAGAACAGTTGGTAATTTTCAAAATTTGCCCAGGTGATCATTTCTGTAATAAGAGACACAGAATTATTCATTCTCTTACCTAAAAGATTTACAATATTCTGATTTCAAAGGTCCCTCAGTTATTTCCAGAACAGAATTTTGTCAGTTCCCATGGATAATTTGCTGATTTATTTTTTTCTTTTTTAGAATCCCAAGTCCCCAAGTCATGAATTTATGAGAGAATTTCAGTCTTTGCTAAAAAGATATAGTCTTTGCTGCCATGATTGCACTGGAAAGACTGAAGATGAAATGGAGATATGCACCTTTACTCCCACATGGGGCTGTCCTGGAAAAGGATTGGGTTTGGGTGTCTAAGTGTGCATTTTATGGTTTTGGGGGGACTGGGGGTTTATGTTGCATTATGTGCAAAACCACAGTTACAATCATCTGTGAGCTGAAACCCTTACATCTGCTATCCATATTCTTGGAGAAACAGCTAAATAAGCTTCAGACTTTCTCAGGCTGACTGAGAACGGGCAGAGCTATTTTATGCTTCCTATGACTCTTCTATGATCAGATGCTCTACTGATTGCTCCTGTATTCCTAGGAGCTCCTATTGCTTTTGGAGGGTACTGGAAGGAGGACAAAATGTAGAAGAAAAGAGATTAGAAAAGGGTCCCCCAAAATTGTATTAATTCAGGTCAATATGAACCTATATACAGACTTCACATCAACAGAAATGTAACTGAAAGTAACACACAAACAAATGAAGTTTACCACTTCATATTTGAACAGCAGAATGTTTATCATCTGAACATAAAATATGCTTACTGCTATACACAGAAGACTCCCTCAAAAATTCTATTTTCCTGTGACTGAGGGATTACACAAGCCTCTGG
Organism: Thinocorus orbignyianus; assembly: GCA_013400375.1. Taxonomy (NCBI): domain Eukaryota; kingdom Metazoa; phylum Chordata; class Aves; order Ciconiiformes; family Thinocoridae; genus Thinocorus; species Thinocorus orbignyianus. The sequence goes on along the minus strand of VXBW01003162.1, from coordinate 691,621 downwards.
AAAAAATACTAATAGCTATTGTCTGCCATCAGGCACAATGACAGCTCTGACACACGATATCAATTTCTACGAAAAAAGGGGACTTCTTTAGCTTGTTATCCAAACCTCAGATAACTGAGAAATAAAATTGTATGGAGAAATTAATAGATCAAGGGTAAAAGGCTAAAGAGAGAAGAAAAGGGGTTAAAAGGGGCATTATCTGACTTGGTCAAAAAAGTTGTTAGATCATGAGTCAAACAGCTACAGTCATCTACTACAAAGCCTTTTTTTCCTCAGGTCCTTCTTCCATTTGCGAGGTTTAATTCTCAAACAGAAGAGGGAGATTTTGGGGGGTTCCATGGATAAATGGATCAATGCTGAGCAATGAACATAGCTGCATCCTATCATCCATATCACATGCTTTTACAAATAAATGAGTACCAGTTCAGAGCCTAAACTCGTAATGTTCTAAGTTTTAGCCTCCTCAATGTCACACAGTAGTTTACCTAAGAAAAAATTAGAAACCAACACCGGAAAAAATGCTGCCCAAAAGATACTGAAAATTGAGTTACATTAACATATCCACCAAGGACAAAAACAGATTATGTTCTCTCTAGACATAATTCTGCCAGACAACTCGTCCATAAATCCATTAAAGTAAAACCATAAGCACAAACCCCAGGGTGTTCCAAACACTATGTTGGTTACTACGTATTCTTCTGAATCTTTGGTTTTCAAACTTTTCAGATCTGCAGACAGCTAAACATTTTCAGAAGCAGCATAGACCACTTAGAAATGCCACAATACATGTAGAGTGAACTCCTTTCTATTAGCCACTTCTTGTGCAAGAAAACCCACTTTTCTATATTAAAATTTTAATAAGACACATGAATTTCATGGCAACCTGTATTCTTGCCTTCTAACTGTCTACACACCACAGATCTCCGAATGTTAATTTATCATTAAGAAGAGAATACATTCTCTTATTCAAAAAGAGTCAACAAATCTTGCTGACTATTCACAGTCTTCCCTATGTAACTCCTGTGAAGGCGGATCTCCAAAGGAAAGATACTTCTCTTCTGAGAAAAGGCCATCATAGCTCCATCACCAACAAAGAGGTTATGAGGATTTGCATTATCCAAAGGTCAGCTCCCAGACTAGCTTTTGTTCGTTTGTTTGTTTGAATATTTTAATTAACTGAAGCGGGTAGACAAAACCTTCAAAAGCTAGGCAATCACGTGTTTATGTGTTGTAACAAAAGGCCTGATTTTGATCCTACTATAATTCTCCACTGTATGACCCAGTCAGCACACAGTTAGTATAGAGAAGAGATGCAAAACCATTATGTTTATTTGCATGTTTTAGCTTAAACAGAAAGCACTGCCTATGGATCAACATCACTTGCTGAATCATTACATAGGACAAGTTTCTCTCAAAACAAAGACCAACTGAATACAAGCAAATGAGAAGGGATGTGATTAGGCAAGTATTCCTCTTTTCTTCCAGCCCCTGAACAAAATCCCAAGACTAAACCTTTTCTTTTCGCAGAGCTCTGTGATGAGTCAGCAAGGTCTGATTAATTATTTCATTATCAATTAGTTTTTCCTTATATTTATGTAGAAGCTCAACTGATTATGATCTTGGGAAATCTAACTTTTCATAACCAAAAATCAACCAAATCAGGGAAGAGAGGGAAGAATCCAGTATTTTACTTAATATTATGAAGAGCTCAGAGATTACACTGCTGTCCTTTGATTGACAGCTGCTCTGTCTGAAACACCCAAGTTTCCTCCCTCCTTATGTCCACTTGAACCCAACAAAAGAATGCACTTACCGGCCTTAATGTGAACATCCTGACTTCTGATTTTCCCTGAAGGATTTTCAGCTGTGCAATAGTAAGTGTTATCATGGATTAAGTTATTAAAGCTTGAAGGAGGGAAGGGGAAAATTTGGAGAGTGCCATTTGGGTGGACGTGGCGGATCCCTGGGACATCGTAGATCTCCTCGCCCGTTGCTAGGTACCATCTGAGCGTCACAGGGGGGATCCCTGCTGCTGGACAGGGTACCAATGTCCCTGTGGTGCTAGCAAACACTACCTCTTGCAGAGATGCATTGACAAAATATAGACTGGCATGTAGATCTTCGCTGAAAACTGCAAGACAAAAAGAAAAGAACAGACCTTGAAAACCTATGAAATTTCAGCTACACACAAAGCAATTTGACTGTTACTTGCCACAAAATCAAATGAAATGCCTAGGGAAGGCAATCAAAACATTTGGATACTAATATAGGCTTTAATAAAATGTTTCTCATTTTAGAAGAAAATATCACCAGATTAAACACACTAAGTGGTTTACATCCAAAAATAAATGGGAAGTCTCTTTCTTTGTAGTGTAAACTGAAACAGATCTGGATTATTTTTGAGTTTTCTGATGTAATGTTCTTTATGAAAAAAAGGGAAATCCACCAATCTACAAATCCAATAATCTACTTCTCTGAAATTTCTAGCAACTAAATTTCTGCCTGGAATACAGTTTCTGCTAGCATTTAAAAATCTATTTTTACTGTCTTTGGATAATAAAATCATTTACAATGTAATGAAAAGAACTGAGCAAACAATGAAAAAAAAATCCCTGTAATTCCTTAATAAAAATACATACCTGTACTTAATACCAATACAAGTTCATAAATACATTAAGTAGTTTGGTCAGGTCTTTCTAGCAAAGACCTGTTACCCTAAGTACAATGCATGTTTAGAGTACTCTTGGTTCTGCCATCCATGTCACTACAGTCACCCTTCCAGCCTTAAACTGTAGATTCTAAACACTGGAAAAAGTCAGTTTTGGTCAGAATACAAAATTAGTCCTCATTCTTCTGAACACTTCTGTCATGGGCTGTTGAGCTATTACCCTCAGGGCTTGAAGGCTCCTCATCATCTCATCCAAAATGCCTTCCTAACCCTCTCCGTCTGAAAGTACTTCAGTATAAGGTACGAGATATTACCAATACCACCACTCTGCTGTACATTTACATATACTGCTCACTTGGCTATTTTGTTTGACACAAACACAAATCTTGAATTATATCTTGAATGCAGTAGTTTCTGAGGTGATTTTCTAAAGCGAGTCTGGTAAAGAGTAGGTTTTTGAAAAGCTAACCATAGTGCATCAGGCCCAATGGAGCATTGGTAAGGCAGATTTCAAGGTTAGCCTTCATTTGCAAAAGGTAGATGCTGTTGTGCCGCAGAAATAACTTGCAATCCCAACACTAAGTCACGAAGTGCCTTGTCTACCTTTGTCACTTAGTCTTACGGCAGTTTGGAGATATGATGGACTATCTTTTTCTTCTCTCTTGATATCTGAAGGAGATATAAGTTGGGGAGATATTCTTTTCTAAATATCATCTTGATATTTACCAACAGGAGAGACTGACCTCAAAAGAGAGCGGAACTGGCTCTGGGAAGCCCTAGAATCAAAAAGCAAAAGAGGCCCTCCTAAAGCGATATCTGACACGCAGGAGACAACCAGATAAATGACCATCACAGAGCAGAATGAAAGACAATTGGAGATTCAGAAACAAGAAATTTCAAGTACTGGAGCTGATAATATAGATATAGATAATACATCTGCATATAGATAATACAGGTGCTAATACAGAATAAAGTCGCTCGCAAGAAACAAATTGTTCTTAGTTGCACACCACTCTAGATAAAACTTGGCTATCTAGAAGGCAAAAGTAGGCATAATAGGATTAAGCACAGGAAGAAGTAAGACTGAAGAAGATGCTGCTACTTTTACACAATCACATTTCTAACTATAGTCATACTATAGCAAAGAACAGTATTGTTGGTAACATAACAGAGAACTAAAAATAAAAAAAATAATTTTGGCCTTGTTCATCTGCTGTACAAGCTATTCTCTACAAGTACCAGTGAAACCATCAACAGGGCATTTTAATTTCCACTGGCTAATGAGACATTCACATAGAAGTAATAGATACAGTTCACATTTGCCAACTTTCATTGTGCTTCTTAACAGACATTCGTGTAAAAAATGGTAGATTTACTGGCTGATAATGAAGAGGTGAATACCAAATTGCAAATGCCATAAAAATAGAGAACACCAGGAACTATGTTTGACTCTTCCGTAGGATCTAACTTTCTAATCAAAATGCAGCACAGCTGAACTAGAGACTCATACTAGCAGCACATAACAATGAATTTTTCCAGCTGCTTTGTATCCCCTGTAGAAGCTTTCAGTACTTTTGACAAACTTTCCATCCGTCAGCCCCTACAATAGTGCTTCATTTTAAAACAGCATCTGGTACACATTCATCTTAGTGGCAGACACAAACGCACTAAGATCCCTGGAAAATAATTGCAGTGCTGTAATACACACACACATTCACGATGCTGACAATCCAGATGCGTTTTGTAGTGGAAAACAATGTGTAAGCTACTTGGATACATTCAACAACAAAAATGAGATTTCAGAATCTTTTATTAAAAAGATATTTCTCTGCAACTTTCCATAGGAAGAAAGTGATTAGCTGAATAACAGAACAAGTGATATATCAAAACCTAATTGAAACTGAGACAAGTCAAAGACGATATGTAATTATATGTTACTTAATGGTAAAATATCATCCAACTAAACATCATATTTTACAGTAAGCAACAGAGAGCTCAGACTAAAAGTTACAAGGGAGAGCAGCAAGGAAAGCTGATGAAAGTTATAGATGATATAAAACAGTGAATAGAAATACCTGAAGAACCAAAAAAGAAAAAAAGAAAGATATGAATAGAATGGGAGTGGGAGGAATCAGTCAGGTTCTATCAACTGCCTAAACACTATTGGGAAAACAAGGCTTTTGAAGTATTTTGTCTGCAGAGCAATGGCTAAAATTACGAGGGCCCCAGCAAACAGGCGGAGGCCTGCCCTTACAGCCTGGTCTGCAGGAATAGACCTCTACAACACCTGTAAGCCAGAACTGAAATGTCTTCCAGTTGAGTCTGACTACATTTGACCTGGACAGAGATGGCAACAGCATTTTCAAAGAGATTACATCAGTTAGCAGTCCAAGGGAAGGAAAGTTGAAGATGCCTCCTGAGAAGAGCTTATTCGCTACTGAACCAGTAATACTTGAGGGAAACAGGAGAATCCCTGTACCTCAGCAGCCCTCAGTGGATACTCCAACTGAAAAGATGAAGTGCAAACAGCCTGCACCTGCAAGCACTTCAGGATAACAAGGCAAAGACTTATGCCCTTGACTGTGAGGTTAAAGGAACACATGAACAGTTTATTGGATCAATAGATACAGGACAAGAGACACTTCTCAAATTTCGTGTTAAATAGATATCATTATTTTACTTATACAATGAGAATGGGAAGGAAGGAAGAAAGGATGGATACTGGTTTTTGCAAGTTTAGTCAAAATTCCTTAGTCTCAACCTACTTGAAGCAATAAGGGGAAGTGACAAAGCTTAATAGCCACAGAAATTCCCCCTGTCAGGGGAGAGAGGGCTGCCAGACTGTGCCTACCAAAGTGCTGAATATGTCAGCCAGATACAAAATTTCTTGTAGCACTTGAGAAATGTCCTGTCAAGTAAACTGGCTTATCTCGTGACAAGCTGCTTGGTTGGGGGTGCAAGCTGATCACACTCAAAGGAAGAAAGTGAGACTGAGCACTGTACAGCAAATCTGGGTAGATGCAACCAGGCTGGGCAGAGATGGGCATAAAGATCTAGACTGGACTTTGCATTTGCTATACCTGTACCTGTTAGCATAGCTAAGACTGGATTTGCTTTTTTGATTTATACAGAAACAATCTTTACTCTCTTCTGGCATGTCACTTCTTCCTCCAGTTCTCCAGGCTATTGCAGCTCCTACATATATAGTGCTGCGCACTGGAAGATCTCCTATAAAGGCCAGGAAAACAACACTTCTGATATTTCTGCCTATAAAGGTGTCATTTGTCAAGATTTAATTGTATATTACACAAGACAAAAACAGCTGAAACCGGTGATTTTTCCATATTCTGGAATTGACCACTTAAAGTCCCAGTTTTCTGTTCAGTTTCTGAAAGAGCTGAAACACCTTTAGGCAACAGACAACTCAACATATGCAAAAATATTAATGAAATGTCTCTGAACAATTAATTGATATTTAAATTACCTTCCCCATCCTTTTCAAAGGCTAAATACTATTCCTGTAATGTTTATGCAAGCGGGAAGTTTGGTCCTAATTGAGTAACAATTTCAAAACAAAGGGGAAATTATTTCTCATCCCTTTGATTAATCAAATCCAGCATGAAATATTTACATAGATAAAATACAAGATGTGAATCAAAGTGCAAGTCTGGAGCAAGCAGACCACTGAGATTATTTAGATAAAATAAAAATCAAAACAGAAAAGATAGATTATGTAATTAAACAGTTCACTGCTCTCCTTCACTACAGCAGGCTTATAGTAACAGCCTTAACTATCTTTTAGAAAGTCAGATTTGTCACAGCCTTGGACATCAGTATTTCCTCTCTTTTTCTCCTCAGTGATGTTGTGATTGATGAAGTGGGCAACAACTGAGTATTTTCTTTAGATTTAATAGCTTGTATAAGGTGTCAGCTTAAAATTTAAGAATTTCTCACTGTTAAATACCAGCATCATAAGCACAGGAAGTGTAGAATCAAGCCCAAGGAGTGAAAAAAAAAAAAAAAAAAAAAAAAAAAAAAAAAAGAAAAAAAAAAAAAAAAAAAAAAAAAAAAAAAAAACCCATAAAAAATAAAAATAGGACAGTATAGAACAAAGTCAAAACTCTGCCTCTCTCGGAAATCGGTGATCCAAGAACATATCTTTTTTCAGAAAGCTCCCTCCTGGTGCTGACTTGCAGTCTGTGCTTGGAGTAGTAGATGCCTGGGACCACTTTGTACCATGACAGGGCAACACGCTCCAGCAAAAGGTGGCAGCTGGGAAAATTTGCTGGAGACATCGTCTCAGACATGTAAAGCAGGTGCAAAGCACTATGAGATACAGTCTCTTGAGCTGTTAAGTCACTAGGAATACGGGTAGTCTCATCAACACATTAAGCTCCAATCGAAGTTTAAGAAAAACAAAAAAACATGAACAGCCTGTAGGATGCCTTTTCTTGAGAGACACAGACATTGTGCCTAGGTTAGGACAGCAACTTTTTTGACCGTCCTGCACAGCTAATGTAGGATGATAAGCACAGTCTTAACGGAAGTTTAGACGCCAGTTTGGTGGAGCAAATCACTTATTTCATTTAGTCCTTCATCTGCACCAGTTAGAGAGAGATTTGGACAGCTATCTGTCTTTCTTGAAGAACTCAGCTGGAGAAGGCTAACATAGCTGCCCTAATGTTAATAGCTTCTGTGTGGGTGTTCATGGTCTACAGTTATAGGTCCTTCTACTGTGAACCCAGTCTGTCTGGCACACACACTGGCCTAAAAGCATCACATCATTTGCCAGTCCTCACACCAGCAATTCTACGATACATGTCCAGGTTTCAGTTTTGTTAAAAAGCAATAGTAGAATCACAGCAAAAAAATACAAAGATTTTCCCAAAGAAAAAAAAAAGAGACAGAAAAGAGAGATTATCTGCCAAATTGAAAGGAAAAGGAACAAAAAAAGCTAATAGGACTGCTGGAGGTCAGAAGGATGCTCACATTCAAGGAAGGATTTTTAAAGGAACTCCTCAGGATCCCACCTCATGAGACCTTGTATCAGTGAGACAGCTCCTTTTTCAGTAGCCTGAAATCAGAGTAGGAAGTAGGCAAGAAAACACCACCTTGATTATAACCCTTAAAAATGTACAGCTTTTAGGTAGAGTTTGTCCTTCCCTTGAATGCCTTCCCATATTGTTTTATTTAAAGCTAAGAAAAAGTAGGTACATATACAGGAGAATATTCCACTTGGCACTACTAAAATATCCATTTGCTTTTTAGAGGTTGAACTTCTCTGTGGGATTTTGGGACCCAAATATAACAAAACAACTGATAAATTTAAAGAACAGAAATTAACCATCAGTTTTCATGTGGTGATTAAAAAATATTAAAATCTTCATTCACAGAAGAACAGAAAATATTGATTATTCACTGTACGGTAAAAGACATACTTTGTAAGATAACTTAATAGAATTACATTTAAAAGTAAACAAAAAAGATTTTAAAACATTTGTAAGAAAATGGCTGAAGACATCTAAACAATAAATTACATTTAAGGAAACTGAATTAACAGAATCATACTACAGGTTAATTACCCTGTCGACATCCAAAAAATATAGTATGCTAGGATAATCTTTTTTACATAAACACATGCATAGAACTGATAAATGAAACATTTCAGAGTGCATTGCTGTACTTTTCAAACTGGCAGTAGAAACATTACAAATGAAATCATAAATATGCAGATTACTCCGTGCAGTACAGAGCCAGAGAAAGACAGTCTGGGTGGGTGGTAGGGCGCAATGCTAGCGAGGGTGAGGTGGAATGCTAGAGAGCAAGGATGAATTTACTCTTTATTTCCAAGATTCCATAATGTATCACTGTGGCTCAAATTTAAAAATAAGTAAAAAAAAAAAAAGATAGATGGGCCTTTTTTCCTTTCCCCTTGCCAAATAAAAAAAAAAGCCCCTTATTTTAAAAGAAAAAAAAACTGATTGACATCTACAAACAATAACGTTATCACTACTCAATTATCAAGTAACAGGCTGTGCAAAGTGACCTAGGGAAATTACTTCAGCTATTGTGAGAAGATCAGAGTGATGAGGCATTACAATAATCCATCTGTGATCATGTCTCCCTCTAGGGGTTTTATCTAATGAGTAACATAAGTTTGATAAACATTATAAATTTTATTAGAGCAAGGATAAAACGAATGCCCTTTTACAATTTTGACTTTGATTCTGACTCCGGACAGAAATTCTTATGTCCCTCTAAATCATAAATGATTGAGTATTTCTGCAGTGTTTGAGAGGAGTGAGGGTAAAACACAATTCATACAAGAAATAAGTTTCAGGTGGAATCAAGATAGATATCTTCAAGAACAGAGAACAGGAAAACAGCCCTGGATAGAAATGCTCTGACCAGACTCCAAAGTAAGTCTTACTAAAAGGAACTAAAAGAATGAAGGAAAGATAAAAGAACACTAAAGAAAAATTATGAGAGAATGTTCAAATCAACACAAAATAACTTTAATATGGAAAACAAAATCAACTGCAAAAACAAAGTGTATATTAAACCATTACACTAGTAAAATTAAATACAAAAGCACCAATTAAACACCATCTCCTAGTTTTAAGTCAAGCCAACAGTGGAGTAAAGGGTCGTGGGGTGGGGGGAGTGGAATACTCCCCTGAGGGGAGAACATAAGGGAACAAGAAATATAGCAATTTAGCTGGGATAGACAGCTGGGAATTCCAGGACAGGCCTATTATCAATTCTTTATGCCTTCCTCATATCAAAAAAGGCTCTGAGGGAAACAGGAAAATGATAATATGCAAGATGTAAAATTCTGGAATTTCCCTGTGCAATGAAAATTAGTTATTCACTAACTTCACTCTAGAAGGTGCTTCCTTTAAGTGGTCATCCCAGAGATCTGGCTTAATATAAAATAAATAGAACCGTAGAATTGAATCATGGAATGGTTAGAGTTGGAAGGGACCTTAAAGATCATCGAGTTCCAACCCCCCTGCCATGGGCAGAGACACCTCCCACTAGAGCAGGTTGCTCAAAGCCCCATCCGGTCTGGCCTTAAACGCTCCCAGGGATGGGGCATCCACAGCTTCCCTGGGCAACCTGTTCCAGTGCCTCACCACCCTCACAGGAAAGAATTTCTTCCTAATCTCTAATCTAAATCTCCCCTCTTCCAATTTAAAACTGTTACCCCTTGTGCTCTCACTAAACTTCCTGACAAAGAGTCTCTCTCCAGCTCTCCTGTAGGCTCCCTTCAGATATTTGAAGTAAAAGGCATTTCTCGGATGTTTGACTTTTTGATGTCAAAGCAGTCTTTTAAATTGTTAAAATTGCTACTGCACTACAAACCAATGGGGGAAAAAAATGCCAAAAAGAAGAGCATTGTCTACATCAAGTCCAGATGAGCTGGTTAGTTTTTGCACTGTGTTAATGTATATGGTTGTGCAATTGGTATCAAAGCCAAAAATTCTTTCCACAGTATACAATCTCCCAATGCAGAACTGCTTCCCACGTAGTGTTGTGTAATGGAAGCCGGTAGTTTAGGGCTAAACAGTATACAATTGCAACATGTCCGTTAAAAAGAATAAAAAAACAAATTACACTTTTTCAAATTGCTACTCTCATTCAGTATGCCAGTGCTCAACCTTTTATTTCAAAGGGGCATTTGTTTGAATCAGTTTCAAAATCAGAACCACTAATGAGGATAATTAAGTATGCAATTGTTTTTTGCCTACTAAAAAAGACCCCTACATAATAAAGCACACAGCGTTACTTTATCATTCTCACAGGACAGAAGCTTCCATTAAATCAAAGGAGTCTGCCACAATTAAAAGAACAGATCCTCAGGTGAAGCCATAAAAATAAGCAGAATTCACAAACAAGTTGCACCTCTAGAAGAAGTATGATTTTTGGTAGAGTGCACTGTAGAGACCCGAGTGCACAGACAAACACTGGGCAGCAAATGCAATAGAGGCAACCGATGAGAGCTTTTAATCAGCTAAAAAGGAATAATCTGTTTGTGATTTAAATGCCTACTTTTATCTGTGTGCACAATAATGGATTGGATGAAAGAGTAGATATTCATGTGAGACAGACATTCTAGTTTAGGCTACAAACTACCAGAGTAATATGTGTAGGTAAGGTACTACTGTTTCCTTGTGGAAGTTAATAAAGAAAACTGAAAAACAAGACAAATAAATAATTGTCAACTTGTGGGCAGAAACTTGCTTCTTTGCATCTTGAAGCAGGAGCTGACGCATAACCTCAATTCCACTCCTATCATAAACAACACATTGTAAGAACACCAAAAAAAAAAAAACTAGAGAAAAACAAGAAAAGAACCTTGAATTATTTTTTTTTCTCACAAAAGTATTTTATGAGCAGAAGGAATAATTAGCTATGTCAGAGTTCTAAAAAACTGAATTAATCAATATTTGTATATCTTCTTGATTGATTTACAAAATTATCACTTTTCCCATAAAGAGCCATTACTTACAATGATTCATTAGCTAAGTTCTAACAGCTTTCAGTTTGTGGCTTCTCTGCAAATGCTGCAGTTGACCTAGTGCTTTCTTATAGTGTCCTACTGACCACCTACATCATGTCCTAACAGGACAAGAGTTTTACAACAGCAGCAAAGGTTAGCGTATTTCTCATTGGATCTGTACAGGAAACAGTCAAAATTTCAAAAAAGATCTTTCCCATAGAAAGATGAAAGTAAAACAGATCAAAATTTTCAGTGGAAGTAATTAAGTGGCACAATGCCTCATAAAATTATACGACAGTATACTTTATACCAGACCACTGAGCTACATTATGAGTTCCTCTTCTCTGTCATGCTTCCCACATCCCAGATGAATGCTCTAATGCTTGGTAAGCCAAAGCCTACAAGATCTTTCATCTGCATGCAGAAAACAGCTAGATAGTCTTCTGAGATTGATTCCTATTCTCTGATTTTTTTCATGCAGGTGACTTCCACTCGTGGTGAGTAAATAAGCCCTACTGCCACAGTTAGTCTCCCATGGAATTGGAATTGTCAGAGATGGAAGAGACCTCTAGATATCATCTAGTCCAACTCCTGTGCTAAAGCAGGATTTCCTAGAGCACATTACTCAGGACTGCATGCAGGTGGGTCTTGAAAAACCCCAGAGAAGGGGACTCTGCAACCTCCCTGGGCAGCCTGTTCCAGTGCTGTCACCCTCACCGTAAAGAAGTTTCTCCTCATATTTGAATGCAACTTCCTATGTTCCAGCTTGTACCTGTTGCCCCTTGTTCTGTCACTGGGAACCACTGAAAAGAGTCTGGCTCCATCCTTCTTCAACCCACCCTTCAGATACTTATAAGCCTTAATGAGGTCTTCCCTCAGCCTTCTCTTCTCCTAAGGAAGATGCTCCAATCCCTTAATCATCCTGTTGCCCTACCCTGGACTCTATCCAGTAGTTACCTGTCTCTCTTGAACTGGGGAGCCCAGAACTGGATGCAGTATTCCAGTTGTGGCCTCCCCAGTGCAGAGTAGTGGGGAAGAATGACCTCCCTCAACCTATTGGCCTCACTCTTCCCTATGCAGCCCAGAATTCCATTGGCCCTCTTGGTCACAAGGGCACATTGCTGGCTCATGGATGGTTTACTATCTACCAGGACTCCCAGATCCTTCTCCTCAGGAGTGCTATCTAGCAGGTCCGCCCCTAACCTATATTGGTGCCTGGCATTGTTCCTCTCCAGCTGCAGGATCCTACATTTGCTCTTGTTGAACCTCATTAGGTTCTTCTCTGCCCAACTCTCCAGCCTGTCCAGGTCATGCCAGACTCTCAGCCAGCACTCCTAGTTTGGTATCATCAGCGAACTTGCTCAGGATACACTTGGTCCCCTCATCCAAGTCATTGATGGATATGTTGAAGCATTCCAACCAAGCTATAGGAAAATACTCCTCCATGCTCAGCCACTTGGAGAGAAAAGTTTGTTCTCCTTGGATGTTCTCCTTGGATGAACTTAGGATTGAGAAAAAAATATATTGCCCAAATGAAAGATAAGAATGGAGATCTGGGGTTTGGCTGAGCCTGCACAGCTTCTACACAGACAGCATCAGTGTCTGATGCAATATGAACCAGGGTACTAGCTCATCCAGTACGTACAAGCATGAGAATCTGAAACACATGCTGGCAGGCATCAGCATATGAAGCACAATGTTTTACTGTAAGAAGTAACACCAAGATATTGAGCAATGTTTCTGTGTTAAAAGAAAATGTAGAAAGAATTAAGTCAGAGCTTTTGTGGTACATTATTTCCAACGTAGACACCATTTTTGTCACTTGTTAGTCCTTGCTAAAGGGAAATGCAAAGTCTGCCCACTGGGGCCATGGGGATAAACAGAGCATGAGGATAAGCGGAGTAACCGCTACTGTGCTCTTCCAGATGCTACTAAAGAGACTAGTAATACTGAACTCTATTGTATTTCATAATTAGGAAAAGTTGAACAAAATCAACAGTCTTAATCATCTCAAGTCACCACCATCAAGGGCAAAATGTAATATTAGTGTGTGCATCATTGGCATCACACATCATATAATAACACAGTATAAAAGCATTTCCATTCAGGAAGTGCAAGTTTACTGTCCCCCACCTCCTCTCCATGATTCTTTCCCTTTCATCTCAACCTTGGCCACAAGTGACTTAACCAAGAAAGAGTCCTTATTGCACAAGTCTGCAGAAGCAGAAGATGTCAGGGCACCTGAAAATGCAGGAATAGAAAAAAAATCCTGAGTCACAGGCAAAACAGTACACATGCTTACAAGGGACTCTGAAGGGGGCAAACCCCTGGGCTCTAGAAATGACTCTGTGGAGTAAACTCTTGCCTGGATTACAAACCCGTTGAAGAGCACAGTCACTTGGCATTTGGATTTCCTGGTCTGATATAGAATTTCAAACCACTGTAAAACACACAGAGCATCTTAAGCATTTTGACGCATTAATGCTACTTCACAACTGTGCTAGATTTTTCCACCCATGGGGACAAATTCTCTGTTTGACAGTATTCTTTCTGACAGTCTGCCTGTCCTATTAGACAATGCTGGCGTGGGCTGAGTCACAGCAGCAGCTCAACCACAGAATAAGAGCAGCCCTTCTGCATGAACCATACACAGCACCAGCAGAGGTGAAACTGAGGATCATGAAGAGAAGAGGGCACAGCTGCCTCTCTTGCTCAAGGGATGGCTCTCAAGTAACACAGCTCAAAAAAAAAAAAAAAAAAAAGGGGAGAGGGAGAAAAAGAGCTGAGGGGGAAAACCCCACAAAAAACACATAGCAATTACTCTGGTCAGCACAAACAGCCAGTACCGACAGATTCAAACAGATAGCCTCACTTCCACTAAGCAAACAGAATTTGTACATAATACTATTTTAATAGTCAAATTGCTGAAAGGTTCCTGAAGTGATTTGGCCTTAGTAAGCATCAAAATAAAACCAGTACTTATGTAGGTACTAAGCAGCTCAAATACTGCAACACAACAATATATAATGAAGAAAAGAAGCATCATTACCATTTGCTTATTGCTCACATTTTTCCTAAACTGCTTCTGAGATCACACCATGATGAATTAATTTTTGTTTAGATATCACTAAATGAAAAGAAAGCAACATGTACCGGCATTCATGGCTACTACTATAGAAAATTAGAGCTATAGAACAGCAGATAAAGATGTGACAAGTTACTGCAACCTTGATAACGAAAACAAAACTAAATTTTGACTCTATCTATCAAGTAGGAAAATTAAAGAGAAAGAGAAAAAGGCAGATCTGAAACAAGCTTTCAGGATTTAATTTTGTTTCTTAACAAAATCAAATGACCTATAACTTAGTGAACGCTCAGGACTTGAAAAACTGCGGTCTAATACTCTCTGTCATGAGTTTACTCTATAACTCATACAATATAGCATAGACAGGAAATACTGGTATTTCACAATGCACACAATCCATAATTTACCTCTTATTGAGTAAAAGAAATGTTATCAAGAAGCTGGGTTTTGCTGGAGGAGAAAAGGTTTTAAGAAATCAAATAAATAAAAAATAAATGAAAATGACAAAATCTCTCAATTTTTATATAGCATCTAAAGTGGAGGAAGATACTATCAACATAAAAACAAGTTCCCTAAGAGAATTTTAACATTCTGAATGTTCCCAAGATAACATTCAGAGTTTGGAAATGGCAAATTTAGCATGCTAATCTGTTGAGGAATAGAAATATTTATGAAAATGCTATAAGGATGGTTACAGAATAAATGTATAACACACATTCACATTTTAGATACTCCTGACAAAATACAGCACTAGTTTGTCTTGCAGGCCTTTGTTTACCTGAAAAATGAGCACATGAATTATTGAGCTGTAACTTTGAAATTCCCAGCTTTCTTTGAACTTCAGTGAAACTTGAACACTTAAATACCATGATAATTTTTGCTTGGGCCTTTCCTGTGTTTTCCACAGGATGCAAATAATAACATATCACTTCCTCAACTGAAGTGCAATGAGAAAAAGAAGTCCGTGCACCTTCTTTGCTACAAATCTCTTAGGTTTTATAAATAACATCATTGGATAAAGTAGTATCTATAAGCTCATCTGTGGTGCACATCTACCATTCCACTACGTAACTTTGTCATCCTTACATTGCATCCTTGACTTTCATACAAGTTTCTCTTCTTCATTTATATGCACTAAACCAGCCAGTCTACAGAAGCTTTTTGATAAACATATCCAAAGGTACAGTAAGTAGCATCCATGACCTAGAGTGAGGGACTGACCCAAGTGAACACCTCCACTGAAGTAACAGCGGCGTGTATCTCTTACTAAATTGTTGTTTCAGTCTAAACAAATTTGTTCTCTTCCAGCTTTCCTAGCAGAATACAAATACCCTTGCCTTAATAACTGCACAGTTTCATTTATTTTGTTATCACTTTTGGCAGCAGGATGGCAATGTTCTACATAAATCTTTGTGAAAAGAAAAAGAATTCTAAGTCTTCAGTTTCTTTTAAAAAAAAAAAATCATATCAATACCACTTCTTGAATAACAGTGGAACAAGATATTATACCAAATATCCATATATCTGTACTCCAACAGTGGCTGATAAAGGATGCTTAGGGAAAAGTATGTCACAGTCCTTTCCTAGCTGTGAGAGCTAATTTAAAGTCCAATATTACACAAATAACTAGAATTACCTTTTCTGTTTGCAGTGTTCTGCACTCATTTCCTTCCCCCACATGCCATTTTATTCCCCGTTATTGCATGATCTTTCTAGCTATTTCAAACTCTACTTACATGCAAGTTGGGCTATATTGAATAATCTTCCGTCAGAAGACTTACATATTTATAACCTTCTTCATTTATGTATATGTTGAACAACTCCTAAACCACCATAGCTCCCTGACAGCCTTTTCTCTCCAGCATGAAAATCAATTATTTGTTTCCCATTTCTTTTCTAGTCTGTCATTAATCTACATGAGGACTCCTCTTCCCTCATGTCATCTTTCTATCATATTATTTGACACAACACTTTGATGAACTCTTTTTAGAGATTCAGTTACATTGTACTGACTACATCCTCCTTACCCAGTAAGTGAAAAACTAAAAATTTGCAAGTCACAGCTTTTCTTTGCTACGGTTGCGTCAGATGTCTTTCCCCAGCAGACTGCAGTTGCCTACATGTTCAAAAACTTTGTTCTTTCTTAAGACCTGTTAGCCTATAGTTCTCTACCGTAGTCCTTTGAAACAACAAAATCCTCTGACATTAAGTATCCAAAGAAAAATAGCAACTCTAAGTCAACATGAGCAAAAGGTTACAGCAGCCACCCTTTCTCCAGGTAATTACATATCTATTTTTATTCATAACTCCTGAAGGAATCTCATCCATGGCTGGCTATTCACTAGAATTCAATGGATTAGTTCCTTCTATAATTTCTTCCACTTGCAATGAGCTTTGAGGCACAAAGTGCGCAGAATGATTGGGTTTTCTAGGTAAGCTGAGCAACAAAATCTAGAACACATTCCTGCAATGGGCTGAAAAACTACTCCTGTGAAAGCTACCCATTTGCAGGCAGTTTAGGTCCTGAGACTTGCCAGTGCAGTTAAAACATGCAACTCGTGTGCAGTAAGTCTGATGTATCTCATTTTGGAGCAGCCAGAGAAAGACAACTGCAACTCTAGAACACCTCTGCTAGTGGAAATATCATAGCTGAGAAAGTCAAAGTGAACATTAGTGAAGAGAATTCATGTGGCTTTTCTGCAACAACTTTATCTCCCTAAATACATCCTTTGTTCCTTTATCATGTTCACGTGATCTTTTATGCATAAGGTGAGCTACTTCTCAAGATTCGTTTTGATCTGCTTCACTGTGAACAAACATTTCACTAGGTAAGGTGTAATAACTCTTTTATTGCATGTTGAGACACAACACACATTCAGAAGGATGCTTCTAATACCTTTCGGGCTTAACCACATTCAGGTAGGGTATACAGGAAGGAATATATCTTATGTTTGGTCCATTTAGAAGTTTTGAACACTATTTTAAATTCCTTTTCTAGCATCAGTTCCTTAGGGACTGAATTGCTTTGAACAAGATGCCCATTTTCCAGTATTTGGGTTATTTGGGAATTTTTTTTAGGTTCATTATTTTTCATCTTGACTTTATCAGCATTTGTCCACAATTTGAAGGATTGAACACGGATGTCCTTCAAGATTTCAACCCTGGAAGACACATTCTCACTAATCATGTTTTCTTCCATGTTTGTCAACTCCCTTTGTCTATAAGTTTCAAATTTCTTTATCTTGTTTTGATTTGTATCATGCCCCATCTTAACTTTAGAGATTTTCCTTTCTTCCCACAGATCTTACTCTTTTCATTTCAATATTATTCTTTCTCAGTTCCGTTACTGAGGCTGGACAGATGATACAAGAGACCGTAAGAGAAGGTGAGGTATAGAGGTCCTACTGTTCTGTTTTTTAGTAAAACAGTCTGTTTCCAGCTAGTCTTTCCCTATTTTTTCATGTGTTGCATAACATACTCATAATACTACAGCTGCAACTCCTGCCTCTGATGCCAAATCAGGGCCAAAGCAGCAAAGAACCTTCTCTGGAACCTCCCAACCACAGCATGTACCTTTCATCCATCCGCTCCGTGGACACCATTCAAATTGGCCCAACCAACCTACCCCTAACAAGCTGCAAATAAACTCTTTCATTCATCAGTCACATTAATTCATAATATTTAAAGCTTAATAAAATAACTGTATGTGGCAAAATAGCTTCTCACACACACACTCCTGCTCCTAATCAGTGCCAATTAAGTATCTGCATCATATAAATTGACAGCAATATAGATTCTGAAGCAGAGTATAAAGTGTAAATAATGATGAGATAAAAGAGATCTTTTGAGCAAAATCACAGTACCAAGTAGTCATTATGTGTAATCACTATTACAACTTAATGACATTTTGCGCTGGAACAGGAATTAGAACAGGAATTAAAGTGCCTAATATATTACCTTTTTTTTTTTTTAACTGTATCTTTGTCCCAACTGGTTATCAGCCTTTGCTTGCTTGTATCTTCAGCAGGTCAGTCTGGTGCAAACACAGAAGCTAAGCCAACTTCAGTGGGAAGAGATATGATGTGTGAGAATGCAATGTCATGTTGTAGCAAGGATTCTAATATTTATCTTTTTAAAACTTATTATACCTGTAAGTAATAAGGTTAAGACTGGAAAGCCACAATTGGAGTCTGCTATCACACAAACAAACCCTCAACTAATACATATGGGTAACCACAAGTAGACGTGAGAGTAATACACAACTCTGATTAAAGGGGTAAAGGGGAGGTAGATGAAAGAACAGTAGGACTCCTTTGCTCCCATAGACTTGATAAGCAGCAAATCATGACAGAGTAGAAGAAAGCAGGGAGAAATTCTTCCTGCTTTAAAACTTCCTGTATATTTGTAAATGCTTTTAGTTTATGACCAACCAGTTCAAAGGACAATTAAAATAGGAAATCCATTTTGTCCAGCATCATGACCTTAGAAGGCAGCAGCTCGCAACCATGAATAAGTTCATTGATTTGAACTGGTTTCTTCACAGCAAGTATTTCTATGCCTAGAGTTTCCCAGGGAATCAAGTCCTGAAAGTGATTTTACTATTACTTTCAATACAACATCCAGAAAGCAGCATGAGAAGAACAAAGTAAAGAAAAGAGAAGATCAGGAAAACTCAATGATAAAAACACTGACTTCCAAGCTGCCATTTCACCCAAAATTTTACATGAAGGGGACAGAACACAAAGGACAAGATAATCGGAAAACACCTTTAGAAACATCAGACTGTTCAGCAGCATCAACTGAGTTCACAGCATAGACTAATACCAAAGGTATCCCTAGAGCCTGTTTGCATGTGCTAGTAGAGAGCTGTTGATGTACAAGAGCATCAGTCAGACATCTCAATTTTGAGACTCAATCCAAAAACTTTTTTTTTCCTATCTCTTTCTTCATCTAGAGTTTTCAGAAATTTCCCCTTTCCTGCATGCCTCTAAATGGAGGGAGGGGGAGAATAGGAATATCTTTTTCTCCCAGCAAAAGCAGAAAGAGACAGACAATATCTCTGTTTCATTCTGGGAACAGTGAGGAGGTATCTGGCACATTTGGCATTATTGGTTATGGTCACTTTAAGCCATTTCCTTGTATGACCTGAGTACACAGATAGAATGAGTTGATCAGTAAATTAAAACAGCAATAAATCATAATATTCTACCTTAGCAACAAAGTTGTTGAGGAAGGAGTTAAAAAACAGGGCCAGAGAAAAAGTACAAATACTTAAATTTTCTCATCAAGTCTGGAATTTTTCACATTGCTGTATCACCTGCAAAGGTGTACACTATAAACACCTATTACATTAAAATAGGTAAATTAACGGTCAAATGTACAACACTTGGTAACATAGGGATTATATTGCTAGATCAAACTAATGGCCCACCTACAGTGCTGCATGGCTGGAGATGACAGTGCAAGAAGCCACAGGTGCATTATCATCACACCCCCACAAAGGCCTTTAACCCTATTTTCCTCTCCACCATTAAACCACAGGAGAATTTACAGCTTTTATTTCCTCCATAATCTTGTTGCATTACCCCCAACAGCTTGGGGTATTCTGGCTACCTCTATTCTATTCTCTATTCTACTAGAGAATTTCACTTCCTATTCAGTTCTTCTAAGGTTCCCAGCTTTAAAATAATAAAAAAAAATTATAAAAAATAAAAAAGCCTCCCAACAAAACCACCCCATCCCATACCCGACATGCTTCACACTCAGGTTAGTCCAGTTAAAAATACTGTAAATTAAACAAGCCTAGCTAAATTTCAGACACTATAGCATACAAACAGCTAGTTTAACAATCTTTTTAGCAAAGTTCTGAATATTTTGGATTGGTTTATTTTGCCATACTGAAACTGAACACTTGGTTTATGCCTGTACCTATTTTTAATGGCCTGTTGTTACTCTCCCATTGATCTGTTGTTGTGTTTAATCAAGATGTCAAAAAAAGAGTAGCAAGGTAAGCTTCGAGCACTGCACATTTAATTACATGAAGGACTCACTGGGGAGGAGGGGGATAAACTGACCTTTGTATCAGTTTTCACGAGCTTAGGTGTCCTTTCTAGCCTCCCAGAATGTTAACCCTGAAACTGGGAAAATAAAGTGATTCTGTTTTTGAATTAAACAAAAGACTACCCAGAGGAACTGGGTACTTTTGCATATGATTTTCTTTAGAATATTATTATTCAATAAAAAAATAGAATAAAAGTTTGAGAATACAGGCGACTGCAGAAGAGTAGAGCAACAGAGATGAGTAGGTATTTTTAAATTTTTCTAGCCAATGATTCACCAGCAAAGCACGTCCCTCTCCTGAATAAGATGCAAACACACACAAATACAAGAAGTATTTTTCATATTGTGTAAAACAAAAACTCGACAGTAGGATGTATCATACCATGCAGATATACTTGTATAGAAACCTGATGCTTTCATTGTTCAGCGGATATAACCATCTCAACAGGGATTTTAAAGGGACCTCAAATTCTTATCCTTACGAAGCTCGGAAATAATTTTTCTTCCAGATTCCAGTCCTTGGGATCTTTATTCTGTGTGTATATATCTCATTAATGAATAAGTGTGATTGATCTGATGGGAAAAAGGTGAGCAAATCATGCTACACAGATCCCAAGCGCTACACCAAACTGAGCATTTTAACTGAACGTTGCTATTAAAAGCATAATTAGTTTCTCTCTTTTTAAAATGCACAAGTAAAACATCAGACGACTACTAGAACTATTTTGTGAGAACTAGGTTTTAGTTCCCAGAAACTAGTTCCCAGAAACTAGTTCCCCAGATGATGTCATGAGCCTCTTCATCTGAAACACTAAACTTGGAGAACAGACCTCAGATATAAGAAACTAAAAACTATCAGAAATAAAATAGCCTGAATTTACCAGTGAGATGTGTACAAGTAGGAAATATTAAACTATCTGTATTTTGTTGACATATAAATACAGTTTTACGGTATGCAATAATGGTCATTGATATTGTTTATGTGGCTGAAATCTAGTTTTATCCTGATAGCAAGTGTAGGTGACATAGCAGAAAACAAAGGTATACCTGAACAGCTCATGTGGATTTCAGGATATTAATAAAACAGCAGATTTAGCAACGACATTCTGCAAACCCTCTGTAAATGCTAGGATTTTATACAAACTTTCTGAGAAGCATATTTGTGTTAATTTTCAATAGAATTGTAGGATGAGTCATTACCCATGGAAAGGGCAAGGACATATTTGATGTTAACACCAGGGACAAAATAAGAGAGAACAGGCAAGAACTTTTGTACACAGCACAGTTAATATGGCCAGTGATCCTATCCAGTGGCACTGCCTTCTCCAAGAGCTACCAGAAGGACACCCACTCCCCAGAAGAATAGTTTAGACGACTCCATTTCTCCACTGACCCTCAAGTTTCACTAACCTACCAGCAATTAGGAGAGAAGGAAGCCACCATGTGTTTCCCATGCAAGCTTCAGTCAGTTGCTCAGAACAAAAAAGACAGCGAATGCATAGCATTAAGCAGGAAAGAGACTGGTTTACCCAGTAGTACCAGTTTGTCTACCTTCCTCCCAAAGCCTTATGGGGCTCACAACAGAGGCAGGTGAGCCCCATACCCATCACATTCCCACCTGTGCTCAGTTATCATAGCTCCACCCTAGACAAGGAACACAGGGTATCACAGGTGTTTGAAGAAGCAGGATTTAACCACACTTGCCCAGGCAGCTGAGTGAACCTTGAAGTTCCTCTATAGACTACGCTGAGAAATTGTAACACGAACATTGGTAGCTGAAAACTAGGCAAGAGCTCTCCATAAACAAAAGTTGTCTGCATGTACACAAATAGTTAGTAGGTGAAGAGGGGGAAGTCAAGGATCTTCAGCACACTTTAGGTTTCTGGCTTTTGAAGGCCCAATAAACACCAGCCTAATGCAAACGTAGCATTGCATTACCTCTTTGACGCATTCAAGACTAAAGCCTCAGAAACTCATATTCCTTTGTATTTTTACAATGTAGAGTCAACATAAACCAACATTTTTCACACAAAAGAACTGTTACTTTGAAGAATGCTTTTAAGAAAGACATGCTAGTTTTTTAAAAAATGCATTTTTACAAATAGATCATTCTTAAAGAATATGTATTGTCTATGTGGAACATGCACTTAAACATAGTTGGGACTTAAATGCCTTGCTATTGTTGGCTTCCTTTTCTGAGTACACACAAACACACACTTTTTCCTGCTCTTAGTATCTCACTGGATACAACTTCTTCAGTCCTGTTTGGCAGAATGAGGAGAAAATGCTTTGAAATCAAATGAGGGGAAGAGAATAATAAGGCTACACACATTATGCTTTTACTAACTTTAACGGCAATTAGGCAAAGAAATGATCTGCCTAGGGAGGGAATTGAGGGACTGTCAGCAGACGTGTTAAGCATATGATCAATACAATACTTGAGGGACCAACACAAGATGGGGGTGGGAGAGTAGCAGAGGTGAAGACACTGGAAAAAGAAAAAGAAAAGAAAAAAAGAAAAAAGCACCACCACACATTTCCTGCTCTAATTAAAGGACAGATCAAACGACCCCAGAGGTGGAGAACAGAATCTAGGCCCACAACCTAAAAATATAAAGCAGCAATTTTATTTAGCTAGAGGAAAGAAACAGATACAAAGCTGAAAAACAGTAGCTCTTTTTTAAAAACACTGAAGCTCACCTGATGTTAAAGGCAGAAGGTAGCAGCTATTTTTGCGTTTCTAAACCCCCTTAATGCATTTTGCAGTGGTTCATCTTCTGCCAGTATGCTTTTTGTGCACTGTACTTCAAGAGACTCCACTTAAATAATAAGGCCTTTCAACTGACCTTGTAAAAGTCTTCCCTTAGAAATGCACAGATAAAAATGAACTTTAAAGGTCAGCCTTATAGGGCAGGGAAAAAAAAAAAAATCTGGTTTCCAAGCTGCAGCTTGTATGTGTAGTTAAGGGGTGACCGCGTTGCTTGCAAATGAGAACTATAAAATGGAAGCAGATTGATTTTCATTTTAGTTATAGAAACCTCAACTACAAGTCCTAATGGACTCCTTATCCCTTTTGCCACAAACAGACTTTGCTAGATAGATAGTCCACTGGAAGAGCACTTTTCAGGCAAACCAGTCATCTCAGATTCACGTGCAGAGTTGTTGTAAACTTAATGGAAGGAGGGAACGTGCATTTGCTGTCCTATAACTTGCATCCTGTCCTACACAGCATCACTCAAGGGGTCTACTACAGCAATGCCTACGCCAAATATTTCCATGGCCAAAAGGGGTCATTTTCCACCACTCAGTGCTAGCAATGCACAGTACAAGAAGGGTTTGCAGAGCAAACACACAACCTTTGTCCTGCTGGCCACAGGTGGTACACAAGGGAGAGGTACAAGTGCCTTTCAATGCCTTATAGCACAGACAGCAGTGGGGTGACCACCTGCACAGAGGGTGCCAGTGCTACGGCTGGGAAAATGGAGGACCACTGTGGCCTCCCTCCACCTTCCCCATCCAATGCCACATCCATCCTCCTCTCAAATGTCATTGGCCCAATTGAGGAGAAAAATAATTAGTTTCACTCTACTTCCTGCTAATTACAGAGTGTATAATCTGCCAAACGATGTACACGCTCATGTTGGCTGTGGCCTGCTGCCTCCCCCTGCTATCACAGGCATACTCACTCTGAGGCAGGCAGCGAATGGCTTACCAGTGACAGCTGGCAAACCAGCCTCTGGGAATAAAACATTTTAGCACTTCATAAATTTCTAACAAGGTTTCAAATTGCTTCAGTTTCCCTCCTCTCAGCTCTGTCAGCCTAGCAAAGGAGTTAGGGAGGGGGGAGGAGGTGAACACTAATTAAATCTGCAGCAGAAAAGTACAACTAGTAAGATAGGTCATTATTTTTAATAAGTAGCAATTAGACCACAACTCCAAGGAAAGTTGGATTCTTCCTGAGATCCATTGGCAGCATGGGAAAACCCAAATATATTCTTCTGCCTCAAATTTTTAATATAGGAACAAGTTAAGGACTTTAAAGTGCAGCTGCATGACATGTTCAAACTTAATGGAAGGTGACAAACAATGCACTAAAAATTTGAAGGGAACGTGCAGTATAGTTGGCACTAATGTTAAGTTTTCATATGACTATTTAGATAACAAATGATTTCCAAATTCCTCTATGAAGCTGCCATCAGGGTGAAAAGCTGTATTATCATTATTATTATTGATTAGACAACGTACTACATTATACTGAATCTGCCATCCTGTCCATAGAAGTATAGCCAGAATAAAAATAATAGGATGCAAACGGCTATTGATCACATTTATAGCACATTACCTCACAGGTGTAAGCCAACAACTCACCTTTCAGTATGAATATATAAAACAGAGGGACTAATTTAGAGGCCAAATGTCCCAGAAAATCAAATATTTATGCATTTGACAGTACAAAAAGTTGTAAAAGGTGGAGATTTTACATGGAAAATAGGATTATGGGAAAGAGGTAAGTAGAAACAGGTACAAGGGGAAAATAGAATAAATGTGTTTGATAGGAAAGAAACATTAGAGTAGAGTACTAGTGCCATGTTGTTAGATCTATACTTCTCCTTTGGCCAAAATTGACCCTTAGTAAGTGTGTCATCGTTTTACTAGTAGTGGAAACAAAAAGCCAGTACCGTGAACAGGTTGATTCATTTTCATTATATTTAGCTCTGCGAAGAATGGTGCTGCTTTCAACTTAAGAGAGAAAAAAGAGCAGAAGAGGCAGAAAGGCACCAGACCTGGGCTGTCACACAATATAGTGCAAAATCCTGCAGGAGGGAACTGAAGACAAAAAAATACCCAAACCCAAAACGCATGCACAGCAGAGCAGATGCTTTTATTTTGCAAGAAGAAAGAAGTTGCCACCAGGAGCACCACTTGCTGTGTCCTCTTCTCAGCAGAATCTCTAAACACAGATGTCTCTCCCAGAAAGAGATATTTGCCTGAAAAATGTTTACTTTCAAAGAAAAGTTGAGTATCGACAGAAAAAGACATGCTGTCAAATATTTGGGCATTATCATTAGAGAAGGCTGAGGCACTGGATGCCTTATTTGACTCAGTCTTTACTAGCAAAACCAGCCTTTAGGAATTGTAACCCCAGAGACCAAGGGGAAAAGCTGGAGCAAGGAAGACACACCCTCGGTAGGAGAGGATCAGGTCGGGGAATTCTTAGGCAAACCAGATATACACAAACCCACGGGCCCTGATAGGGTGTACCCACGAGTACTGAGTTGGCTGGCTAGTGCCACAATCTGAGGCCACATTGTTAATCTGTGACAGGTCATGGCAATTGGGGAACATAACTGAGGACAAGAGAGAAGCAAATGTCATTCCTATCCTCAAGAAAGGCAAGAAGAACAATGCAGAGAACTACAGGCCGCTTAGCCTTATCTCCATCCCTGCTAAGGTGATGAAGCAGCTAATCCTGGAAACCGCTTCCAGGCATATAAAGAACAAGAAGGTGACCAGGAATAGTCAGCATGGATTTACCAACGAGAAGTCACGCTTGACCGGCCTTGTAACCTTCCACAGTGAAATGACAGGCCTGGTAGACAAAAGAAGAGTAAGTATCATTTACTTAGACTTCAGTAGGGCTTTTGACAATCTCTCTTATGCGATCATTATAGAGATGCTGATGAAGCATGACCTGGACGAGCAGGTAGTGATGTGGATTGAAAACCCACTGAACAACTGCACCCAGTGTGGTGACCAGTGGCACAAAGTCTGGTTGCAGGCCAGTAGTTAGTGGTGTAACCCTGGAGTCAATACTGCATCTAGTCTTGTTCAAGACTTTTGGTAATGATCTGGATGGCAAGTCAGAGTGTATTCTCTGCAAGGTTGAAGATGACACAAAACTGGGAGGAGTGGATGATACACCAGAGGGTCATGCAGCCGTCCAGAGAGCCCTAGACAGGCTGGAGAAATGGGCTGACAGGACATGCATATGATTCAACAAGGGAATGTGCAATGTCCTGCACCTGAGGAGGAACAGCCCCATGCACCAGTACATGTTGGGGGCTGACCAGCTGGAAAGAGGCTTTGTGTCTTTACTACATACAGTGCCAGAGCTCCCCTTCTGGAGAAGCAAACAGTAGCAGAGGAATTAAACCGGCTTAGGTCAAGTATTGCAAAGAGGTTTCGCTGAGGAAAAGCTTGTTCCTCTGTAAGTTCAAGCAATTTAGCACCAAGTTTAATATTAAAATTAAATTACATTCTTAATTTTCACTTGTAAATTAGTTTCACCTCCTTTTCCTTAACTTGGAAACTCATCCAGGAAAACTAAACAAACTTTTTTTTCCTCATTTCTAACATTTAGCTTACTACAAAGAACTTACAATTAATTGAAGATACATTTAAAGCAAAGAAACAAAACTAAGAATCACTAGCCATAGGGACAGTACACCAAATTGGTTACTGAACTGATAATCACTTTAAGTTTTTAAATCAAGACTAGCTGCCTGTGTAAGTTGAGCCACTAATAATCAAGCATTAGCTGTACAGAGGGACAAAAAAGCCCCAAAAATCTTAGGAGGGGAAAAAAGTATAAAGAAGAATGTTTAGGAGACCTGAATCTGCTCAGGAAATAAATCTTCTGTGTTATTAAATAATGGAAGAGGCAATAACAATTTCTAAAATGACCCTTTCTTCTCCCCAAATGAGGGTACAGAGCATTTTTATTCTGAGCTTAAAAAATTAATAATGAAAAATAAAGTTTTTATTAAAGATAGTACAAGAGAACTTGCTAACTTTATTCTGAAAGCATACATAAGGGTTCATCTGCACTCATTTTCATTGTACTTCTTTTAAAAAGAAGTGATATAAAAAAACAATGCAACTTTACAGAATATATTGTTTAATTAGAATTATATTTTTAATGTGAGACACTATTTTGACAAAGTTTTGACAAGTTACACCTGGAGGAAGTCTCAACAGCAAATATAATAAAGAAAAAAGAGTGTTTGCGTATTAGAAAGTCGGGAAAAGGACATTTTGGGTTTGCTCCAATAAGGATAGGATTTTCTTTTCCCTCAACTTTTGCAGTTACTAAACTAAGAAAAACCGAAAACACCCAAAACACATACCTCACATCATGAAAGTGACCTCAACAAAGTGCTCCTGCAAGGCTCAATAATGACTTTTGAGGTGGAAACTCCAAACTGTGCTTGAGTACCACAAACCATGGGAAGAGCAACTTCAGTATCAGCACTGCCATAACTTCCTTGCATGTGAGGGGGTAGAAGGAGTTATCTT
The DNA here is from genome assembly GCA_013400375.1 of Thinocorus orbignyianus. Taxonomy (NCBI): domain Eukaryota; kingdom Metazoa; phylum Chordata; class Aves; order Ciconiiformes; family Thinocoridae; genus Thinocorus; species Thinocorus orbignyianus. The sequence continues at coordinate 664,009 of VXBW01003162.1, read as the reverse complement.
TTCTCCTCATGACAAAAGTCCATGCCTTTGTGTCCTCAGAAGGGGCACCCAAACCAATCACTCCACAGGTGCCCAGGTCCCAGCCCAGCCCACCAAGATGCTCCCACATACACGTGCATGCATACTCCAGCACTCAATTTAGGATCCCACCTCTATGCACACCCAACATCACCATCAGCCTCTGAGCATGTACACGAATACCCAGACATCTCTTCTCACCCACCGTCCCCCATCCATCCAGCTTCACCCCTGCAGCCAGCTCTGCTGGCAAGCCCTTGATCAGAGATATGGATCTGGACTGAGCAGATCCCATGGGGTGGCTGGAGCACCACTGTGCACAGCATCACATTCAGCTCTCCATATTCCCAACTCAGACACCCTTACCTGCACGTTACAGGGTAAGGAGGTTAAACCTAGTCCAAGGGCACACGCTACGTGCATTGTTACAGCTTGCATTGCCTCCTCTCTGTATTAAAACAAACAGGTGTAGAAATTGGTAACATTTTTTGTTTTACCCTATAGGTTTACCAGGAGATTTTGCTCTAGAGAATTTGTCCTCTTGCTGATGAAAGCCAAGTCTTTTTTTGCAAGTAAGAAGTCAGTAGAGACATTACAGGTTAACAGCAGCCAAAGTTCACCTTCACTTAAATTCTCCTATCACTGAATAAGGTCACAGTAAACTATTTCTGGGTCAATCCAAAGCTTTTTCTTTATCCTGGAACACATGCTGCTTCTAATCCCTGGTCTCATTATAGCCAACAACACATACATAGGCTTAAGTAACCTGCATTACACAATCGGAGAGATACTGTCCTAATAATTTCCTGCAGAAGCACCAAGGAAAAGTGCCCATTAAGAATGAGCAACACACATCATCTCATCATCAGAGCAAATTAAATATCAGGACAAATGTGTAATTGGCAATATTTTGTGTAGCACAGCCAGAACAAAAATAAAATTGTGTCATTCTCGCCTAATCTTCCCGGGGCAAGCAGCAATCTTCTCTAGTACAAGCCCTGTATGCACGAGAATGACCCGAGTCTGGCAGCATTCCTGCAGCAAGTTTGACTTTCATCTTCGACGGGCAGCAAGGCTGAACAGATTAACGAGTCTGTCTGCAGGCTGCCTGGTTGCTGGTGCTGCCTGCCTGTGAATGCTGGCCCACAGGGATGTCTACCCACCCTGCGCCCCCTCTTCCCTCCACCCCTTTTCCTTCTTCTCCCAGAGCAGCGTACAACAGTTGCATGGTTGGCACAATACTCAGGCTGGGCACATCTTATAGCTCTTACCACATTCCACCCAGGCACTAACAGCTCTGGACACGTCCAGCACAGCATAACTGTGTGGCTTGGTCCCACAGCCCCACACAACAGAGTTTACTGGGAATAACGGGGTGGGCAAAAGGCAGCTAGCCTGGACAGCTAGTACATATGCTTAGAGGCAAGCAAGGTCAAGGCACTGTGCCACAGTGTGGTTAGTAACTCAGCTTTGGTTTTATGTATATAAATTTAATTGCTCACCGGGATGGGGAAATATTAGCGGAGAAAAGCAGTGTGGCTGGGGCCAGTGCATAATGGGCTTTGAGCAACCTGCTCTAGGGAGAGGTGTCCCTGCACATGGCAGGGGTGTTGGAACTTGATGATCTTTCAGGTCCCTTCCAATTCTAACCATTCTATGATTCTATGATTCTATAATAGTAATACATACTACAGGTGTCAGTCTGAGGTCAGGTATTGCACCTATAAGCAGAAACAAAGGCTGATGGTATCTCATGCCTGCTCTACGTGGAAACGAGTTGCTTTGCTGCTCCTGGCTTTTCTATGCCAAAACCCACATTCATTCTTTCCCTGGGTGCTTTGCCTTGCCTATGCCCTGCCCTGACAGAAATTCCTCTTCACTGCATAATGTTGTATTCCATCTGCTTTTTATTGCCTATAATAATCTTTTAATTCCTTGACCTTTCTTTAACCTAAATTTTCCAGATCCCAAATCTAATTTCTCACAAATCATCATCTTAGAAAATCATAGTGCATTCCCATCAAAAATACTAACAGATCTTACTGCTAGCTGTTAAAAACAGAGCAAAATCTTATTCAGAGCACAGATTCAGGAAACAAGCTAATATCTATAGAAATTCTTATGAAGTTTTGCAAAACTATTTAAAAAAACCCAAACAACCCTAATGTTTTCTTATATCATTCACTAAATTAAGTGCAAAGATTTTTATCTCATAACAGCATCACCTAAAAGTTAGCAGAATAAGTATGCAATGGAACATATTTCCATTGGGCTGACTCTACTTACAGGCAGCCCTCTTCTAAGGGACACATCACCCTCCCTGCCCTCATGCCTACCAAGCCTTGGTTAAAGGATAGGGACCATGAACATTTAAACCCAGATAAAACAGTTGTAGCTTCCATAAACCTTCATACATACCTAAGGCTTTCACAATACCATCAAATATTAATAAATGCTTTTATGTTATTCCAAGTGCAGAAACAATGATTTAGAAGCATAAAACTAGTAAAAATGTGTTCATTTAAAAAGCTTTCATTCCAAATCTTTTATTCATTCCACATGAATTCTTGCTACCAGGAGGGACTCAGGATTGAAATACTATGTGGTTATCTAAAGCAGAAAACTGGGCAACCCCAAAAATATATATTTCATTAGTGCCATCATATTCCACAGGCAATCCCAGGAAAATTACAGGCCCATGGATCACAGAATCACAGAATTTTCATGGTTAGAAGGGACATCTGAGATTGAGTCCAAACACGCGTACACACACACACACAAATAAAAATAAAGAAACAACCCACCACACACACCTCACAAAAAAAAAAAAAAGAACCCCACAAAATAAATTGCCCAACCCAACAATCTCAGCCACTAGAGCATGCCCTGAAGTGCCACATCTACATGTTTCTTAAACACCTCCAGGGACAGCGACCCCACCACCCCTCTGGGCAGACCCTTCCAGTGCCTCACCACTCTTTCAGTGAAGTAATTCTTCCTAATATCTAATCCAAACCTCCACTGCTGCAATTTCACACCATTGCCTCTGGTCCTGTCATTTTTCACTACAGAGAAGGAGCCAACACCCACCTCCCTACAACCTCCTTTCAGTTAGCTGTAGATGAACATGGCAGATGTACAGTGACAGAAATTTGAGTACCAGAGAGAAGGACATGTATATAGGTCAACCAGAATCTCATATACCATCAGAAATATTCATACAGACAAAAGAAAGGTCTCCTCATTATTCAGTTTACGTATAGATGTTAGAAGAGATATCTTACTATGATTTTTATTACACCATTATGCTGTTGCATTATGAAGGTGAGATAAGTGTTACAACATGATGTAATGAGTATATGTTATGACTACCATCTTAACAGAGAGTTTACATCAGTTTCACTGATCTTTGAATAACATATTAACAACAAAATTTATCAAAAATTTAGCTTCAGTTTAATGCAGGATGTGAACAAAAATTTTTGAAGCTACAAAGCACCAGAAAAGAATATATTTCAGTAACTTTTCTGAAAGGATATGACAACTTTTAATATTCATTTAAGTAGGACTAATACAAATTTTCCTGATGTTAATGCTCAGTGCCAGCAGTGCTTTAGGGTACTGTATTTTACCCTGATAAACACATATATTAAGGATTGATTTTAAAGGAGATATTAACACAACATTTACTGCTATTTTACAACTGAAGTTGGGACACACAATAATGGAGGAGGATGGGGGCATGTTTCCAAGATGTTAAAGGACCTTAGCAGGAAGCTTTTCAGTGATAATTTTATGATGTAATTTAAAGACATAATTTTTAGCCTTCAAGAACATTTTCACAGACTCCTGCAGTGTCTGTGCCCTTTACAGAATGCGTGGAGAGGGCAGACAGAGGCTGCTGTACATTGTCTCAGTGTACAACAAATGGTCATATCAGGAACGGTGCAACTACAAAACAGTAGAGGGCTGATAAGAGAACTAATGCAGCTGTAAAAGTGGGAGTATTTTAGAGCAAAAATCAACCACTACCTTAACACGCGCTGATGAACTGCTTATGTGATTAGAATGTCAGACGATACAGCGATACAGGCAAATTTTCCACCCTATTTCCTTAGGTTATATATTCATTCCTGCACTAAGGTGAGCCCCGGTGTCAGAATAAGCACTGCAATCATTTTAAGGACACTGACAGATACCTTTGTAAACCAAAATAGCGTATTTACCTGCTACTAAATGAAATGAGTGTGTGCCCTTGCATTTTGAAACAACTGTTTAAAAAGGGACACAAATTGTTATAAACACAAGAGTTGGTTGGTTTTTTTTAAAAAAAGATATGGATGAAAGAAAGCTGATAAAGTGTTATCAAACAATTTTAATGTATACTTCAATATCATATTTCACAAAATTAAAGTAAGCATCAAAAGATACCAGGTAAATCCCACACAAAACTCAAATAAAGTGTTCGATGATTAACTTTTTCCTCTGTGATACCCTTTGGAAGAAAATGCACCTAATTTTGATCAATTACATTTGTATCTGATTTCTAATGCAAATAAGTCAATGGAGGAATATAAATGCTGTCCTCCTCCAACCATAATTATATCAGAGAAGTGCATAGTAAAGAAGTAGAAGAGACATTTAAGTTAAGGCGTAATATTGTAGAAGAACAAAGCTGGCTGTGAAAACATTTGGGGTGGAAATTAGGAGATTGTTTTAAAGCTAAAATAAACCAAGTTCTGTCCATACAACTAAGAGGGAAGAAGAACCCAACCAGTAAATTCAAGAGGAAGATTACATGATGATGATACAAATGCCTGCTGTCACAGCAGGCTGAAGTTGAGGAAACATGAATTATCTCGTTTCATGTTCTCACAAGTATCACAAAAGAATATGACACTAGAGTCATGAGTGAAACAGCCACAAAAAAAAACATTAACCTCTACATTAAATTCAAACTAAAGGAACATTTTTAAAATTCAAAAAGCTCAAGGAGGAAATGTGTTGGATTTAGAGACGCAGTCCATACTACTCTGTGTAGCAAGTAAGATAGATTCACACAAATATTTCACAACCAGAGCTACTAAACCATGAGTATGCTGACACACTTTTCTGAATCACAGAATCACAGAATCACCTAGGTTGGAAGGGACCTTTTGAGATCATCTAGTCCAACCAATGGGGGGGAAACAAA
>VXBW01003162.1:626097-658771 GCA_013400375.1 Thinocorus orbignyianus | reverse complement strand
TGTGCTCCAGACCCCTCACCAGCTTTGTTGCCCTTCTCTGGACCCGCTCCAGCACCTCAATGTCTTTCTTGTGGTAGGGGGCCCGAAACTGGACACAGTACTCGAGGTGGGGTCTCACCAGTGCCGAGTACAGGGGGACGATCACCTCTCGGGTCCTACTCACCACACTGTTCTTGATACAGGCCAGGATGCTGTTGGCCTTCTTGGCTACCTGGGCACACTGCTGGCTCATGTTCAGCCGACAGTCGACCAACACCCCTAAGTCCTTTTCTGCCAGGCAGCTCTCCAGCCATTCTTCCCCAAGCCTGTAGCGCTGCCTGGGGTTGTTGTGAAAACAAATGAACAAATAAAAATAAATGGGTAATGGACACATTTTATCTCCAAGATCCCAAAAAGTTAATAGGGTCTGACCTATGCTGAACTTCTTTCTGAACATGCAATCAATATACAGTGATCTCCTAGGCTGCAGCCAGAACCTGCACAACTGCTTACTGTAAATCTGCCTGACAGATAACAGCTTCACATCAAAGTTGTGAATATAATTATTCAAGAGGCATCAGGAGCTCTGTTCATGTCCTATAGATGAGCCTCAAGATAGAACAGCAAAAAAAAACCCCTCCAAGCATTTATGCTGCTGCAGGGCCTGAGGTCCAGCACAGAAGGACTAACATACCAACCTTAGGTAGTATTTAGCAGATAAGCATCTATATTTAAATGGAGCATGCAGTATAAATCTTGGCCATAATTAGAGTTTTTCTCCCATGCAGTAATACTATCTGCCTTCCTACTATCCATCAGCTGCCTCCCATTCATCCAGAAGCTCCTGTGGATGCAATCACTACAGAGAATTGTGATTCACCTGTAAAGGTAAATCACAGTGTTTCTTATTAATAGCAAGACTTAGAGAAAAGTCCAATTCAATTCACTTTTTCCATAACACTCAGAGATCATCTTACCTCTTCATAAATAGAACATGGTTTTAAGAAAAAATAAATAAAAACAAAACAAAACATAATGGAGATGCAAGTTATAGCAGTGGTTAGAATTTTGGTTATACGCTTTTAAAAAGGTCTCCAATGTCTCCAGGCAGCATTCAGGGTTTTCTTTATACCATGCTTGAATTACATTAAACAGATAAGATGACAAAATAAAAAGGTAAAATGTTCTTGTCAATCATTTTTTTCTGACCATCTGAAATCTTCACATCATTCTATTTATTCTTGCACCTATTCCCATCTTCCCAAGTGCTTTGATTTAGTTCGGTCAAATCTTTATCCATTCTTATTTTAACCATTACATTTAATGCTTCTTATAGAAAAGATTTTGGCCTAGACTACTCCATTCATACACTTCCCTCACCTCAGAATTTATTTGTCTGTTTCTTTTTCCATCCTTGCTTTGAAGTTGCTGGTCCAAGTCCAGTAAGAAGAAGAAATAGCTCACAGGACATGGCTCCAATTTCTGTCCTGATCTATCAGTCTATCTGGGTAACCAGCATCCTCATATTATATTATTGCTATAATTTAGCAGTATCACAGTGCTTCTTACCAATAGCGAGGTTTCGACATAAAGATACAAATCACTGGTTACACCACATTTTGAAAATATTCCACTTGGAGATTCGCCATATTAGATCTACTTGATTAGATTTGCAAGACTCATGAGCATTAGTTTGCATAATCTACCAGCTGAAGCTCATTTTCAAATAGAGCTAATCAGAAATTATTATTGAACCCAAGAGTGAAGTGATCAGGTCTGTAACTGGAATACTCCCCAGGTTGCAAACAAGTTCTGTTCAGTTCAAATTCATAAAAAACAATTCAACTACGTGATTTTTATCCCACATGCATTATTCTTCAAAGAAGATTTCCTTTCCCTTTATTTTTGCTCATTAACCAATCCCTCCCAAAAAAAATCCGTGCAATGAACCCTTCTGCAATCAGAAGAGTTAAAATGAGGGGAAAACTATTCCCCAGACAGTTTATCACACAGTAAAAACAGCATCACAATGCAGCCTGTTGATACGTGGGCCCTTGAACAGATCTGAAGTGGTACTACCTCTCAAGAGATGCTTTTGCAGCTTCTCATGCACGAGCTCATAATAGGGGCTAATATGATTGTCAGAGGACATTAAAGCAGCTGTTGAACTAGATAAACATACAGGATAACTTACCATAAAAAGGTATTTATTTTATTAGCCACAAAACAAAATACTTCCATCATTAACAGGTGATCCATGAGTCTATAATATAGCTTTGGGAAAATGCTAAAATGTCAGATCCCTAAGTAACAAAACAAGTCTTTAAAATTAAAAATCTCAACAGATCTGATAAGAACTGAAGGAAGCCCAACAGCAAAGAGCTTTTTATTCTTTAGCACTTCTCCTTCAGTACACCTTTAGCCTCAATTTAATTCCAAAATCTTGTTCACCTCCATTCCCTGTCTGATTCTTTTATATGCTGAAAATTAGGCTTTCCAGATCTGCACAAAAATGTACTTTAAATGGGGGGTTGGAATCACAACGCTTTTCAATCAAATGCATCATCAGAAATGCATACTCACAAACTCTTCCTGGGAAATTCAGAATTGAGGAAAGTGGAAGAGGCTTATCAAATCATTAAACATAGATGTGCACATATGGCCTGTTGAGCATCAAGACTTCCATGTACCATAAAAAGACAGTATAAGACTTAATTCAAATGGAAACTGGAATTAGCTCTCCAGTGCACGTATGGAGAGATGCAGCTGACATCTTCAAAATGGGGGAAGAGAGAAGGAGAGATGGGGAAAGAGTTCAGATGCCTAAAGTTCACTGTCTAGTGCTCATCAAAGCACTCACACAGAGCTGGCAGGTAACTACAAAACCTACAGGACTCCTCATCCTTCCCAGGAAAGCTGCTCCTGGCCAGATGAGATATGGCACAGAACTCAAAGCAACGCCAAACATCTAGTTTTAGGCAACTGAATTCCCAAAGTGAGAACTACCTCAGGATGGACCAGGGAGTTTCCTGGTCCTCACTGGTTATAAAAGCTGGCTGTCCACAATCAGACAACAATCAGAGCTTGTCAGCTAACTGACTAACAAATGGATGGTCACAGACAGACAGATATACAAATGTCCTTTAATTTTGATCTCAGATTGACTATCACCCCTTCCTTACTGTAGGCTTCATTTAATCAAACCACCATATCACCAAACAGTCTACCGAACCCGTTACCTAAATTTTTTAATATGTGATCTTAAATCAAAAGATATAGATCAAAATGGCCAAACTAGTCACCCTACAGAAAACATCAGGAAATAAACATCCACCCTCCTGGAAAACAATAGAAAGACTACTGCCCATTTACCTGGTGCTAAAAATTCACCTGAAGTTCACATCTGTATGCTAATCACTCACTGCCCTTAAGACAGTTATATGAATAACTTCATCCCACTTTCCTAGATATCCCAGTTGTGCATGCCATCCTGTTCAGCAATGGTCACCAGATGCTGCTACTCTGAGATTTCATCTCTGCTAATTTTGGTCTCCTCTTGGCATTCTTCCAATCATGTTCTAATAAAGTCTTTGTTTCACACAACATATTCGATGTATCTCACTTGCAACCATCCACAGACATAAGCATATTTGTATTTTGCATATACTCTAATGATAGCTCCCAGCGAACAGGAAAATTGCATAGCGGATACTGAAACACAAAACAGGAGACTATTTACTGGCAGGAAAAGCAGTAATTTGAAGCAATTAGGCCATATTTTGTGCTTGAGAAGAGACTCATCAGCATATAGATACTACTTATACCTTTTTAAACTTGAGGAAAATAAATAGGAAGTCATAAAGGCATAAATCTATGGAGAAATAAATTCAGTCTTAACTGTAGCTCCCTTTAAATTATTGAAAGCAAGACATAGGAGTAGACAGGGTAAAAAAGTCAGCAGCAGGGACATCAGCATCGTGAATTATTTTTATAGTTATAGACAAGAGATGTATTTTTCAAGGTACAAGATATTCCAGTAGAGCCAACTGAGTTCAGGCATATTTGGGTGTTAACAGTGGTATGCAAGGTGCTATCGCTGAGTAGAGAGGACACAAGACTACTAGTTCTATCCTCTCACCCTCAATCTGCCCAGTTCTCACTGCATTCATCATGATCAAGTCCAACATAAATAGTTTTGCAAGGTCAAAAATGAATGGAAAAAAAACTCTCATCAGTAATACCGAGGAGCCAGTTAGGGCCAGAGGAGAGGAATGAATCATCTTTTGTTACTCTTGAGGAAATGGGATATTATAATTAATGGGGAAAACTGCATCTATTTCATGCATATAACATGAATGCTAAGGGAACCAAGACATTTTTGACAAATTGGACATCGCATACAACATACTTATTAATTCATAAATTAAAAATACATTTTGTTGCCCTATCAAAGGAAACTTTGCTTGTTTTTGTCTCTCTCAGCAATTCTTTTTCCTTTTTATCACCCAATCTATATAAAAAAGCTCACATTTTTGAAAGAATATCATAAAGATCTTCACATCTATCTTGAATCATCATGCCTCTCTGTGTTTCAGACTGAGTTGAAATTTCTAATTGAAATGATTTTTCATGAGTTAAACTATAAAGGAGAAATAAGTGATACATTTAAATTATTTATTCATCTTATTTATAATTAATTAGGTTTTTCTCTGTGCACAGTCAGGCTATACTAGAGTGTTTGATTTTTAAAACCTTCTCTATCATCAGGCAACAATGGATGACTGCTTTTCTCATGTCACTCTTGTTTTAGTTTGCTCTAGAGATTCAGACAACTCCCATTCACATCTTGGTTGACTTTAATGCATTAACCCTTGCAAGTCAGAAATGACAGCTAAAACCTTTTCAGCGAGAGGTGTTAGGCAGAGCTATGTGCCAGGCTGCACGCATACAAGCTGCTCTAAGCGTAGAGGTGAGGAGGACAAGATTGGGATGAATTGTACTTTAAAGCAAGTCTTTTCTCCTCCTCTCCACTGAAGGACAAAAGCAGAAAGTTGTGCCTAGGTCAACAAACCCCGGGACGCTACTGGTTTTGAGCAAGGCAAGCAACGTTTCTTCACCAGAGAAGTAAGAATAAAGGAAAGAGGGTGAACAAAAAGCACAGGAGGCAAGAGCTTCTGAAGCAAAATAGGAATAAGGTCTTCCAGATCATTCTCCTCCCAAGACAGCACTCCAGGGTTGGCTGCAATGCATGCTACATGCAGTGTGAGAAGAACCCAAACTACCTAGCATGGCACGGACGGGTCCAGGGAGGGTGGCACCGGGAGCTGCTCCTCGCAGCTGCCTGCACCAAACCACTCTCAGCTCAGCCCGAGCACTAGGTACCGCACTTGCTGTCTTACCGTGTTTGTCCTAGCTGGAAAAAAAATAGGGAAAGGGGGTTTTGTTGCCCACTGGTGCTGAGAGAATAAATGGGGTGGGGGAGGGGATGAGGAGATATTTAATCCCAAGAGGATGGATCTTCTTTTAAAAAAAAATTGAGACTCAAAAAAGGCTTCCAGTTTTACCTTTCGCCCCCAGTTAAAAAGATTAGCTTGAAAATCCTAATTAAAAACACTGAATATTTTTACGCTTGAAAACAAAAGATCATGTTTTTAAGCTTTGCTCGCTGGTCTCAAGGGTCAGAAACATCCCTCTTTTTAAACAAAGGTTGACAAGCGTACATAATTACAGAGCTCCATACACAGGTGGGCCTTTTCAAGGAAAAGAAAAAAAAATTATTACGCTGTGCAATAAAATCCAAGGCAACTTTAAAAGGATTTTATTTGTTAAGAGACAAATAAAAGGTGCTGCGCTTACAGAACATGAGAAACATTAAACAAGAAATAGGGAAAAAAAAAAAAACAGGACTGGATAATTTTCACAAATCTGCTGTTATTAAAGAAGGGTTTAGAAATTGTTAAACCTAATTTTTCCCCAAGGCTTCTAGCAACAGTGTAACAAAAGCTGCATTTCTCCTGAAGGAATCACTAAACTCAAAACCTGAGGTTTAAAGAAAGTGGCTAATACTGCAAAGCTGGTAAGATCCCAGCATGCAGTAACACCCCAGTTGTCATATAGAGATACTTTAAGATTTTCTAACACTTATAATACCGTGCCTAAGTTTTACAATTCACCTAAAAAACAATGAGGCTTTAATGTGAAGAATAATGGAAAGGGGGTTAAAATCTGCACCAGTGAATTGAAGGGAGGGAGGGAGGAAGTCAGGATTTTGTATTAACCATTAAAAAGGAGTAAAAAAGACAGCCATGTTGTACAGAAGCTAGAGAAGAATATATGGAGAAAAGCCAAGTTTTACAAAAAAGGATGAGGGGCTCCAGCTATAGCAAAGAGGAGCAGGGAGGGGCAAAAAAGCTGCAGAGCTCCAACAGTGCTCACGGGGCTGGCATCTGCAATTTCCCTCTTTGCACCTGGAGATGAACCCTGAATGCTACTGCTCTGAGGAAATAAGGTTACCAATCATCTAGGACTAACACAAGATTAATGCATGGGGTGTGATGGAAGGTGCAATACCCTCTGCAGCAAGCACACGGTGAAGGGGTAGGCAAACACGACCGTGGTACACAGGGTGATGGTTGCGCTGCTGCAAGGAAAGAGAGAGGATGGCTGAGCTTCTTGTTTCTGAATCAGAGGGGAAAGTGGCAGCATCCCTGTGAAGTCCCAGCTCAAGGCAGGCTGCAGGCAGGTATCCCAGTGTAGCTGGAAGGTGTCATCTGCAGCCCCAGTCAGCAAACCGAGCTCTGGAAGACAGCTTTACAGGGGAGGAGTGAAAAACAGAGTTTGGTTCAGGGCACTCAGCTTCACATTTGCCTGGCTGGCAGCAAGCCGAGAGGGACCCTGGCAGTGCAAATCCAACAAACAGCCACAATAACCTGAGGGCTCCCTATGCCATCCGTCTGATCCCCTCAAATTTTCCTCTGTCCTGTGAGAAATTCAATTCTTTGTTATCTGCTGTTTTCAAGCATTATCTATCCACACACACCACTCCTGCAATGGCTCCATAGGATCACATCTCCCCAGTCCTCACCCCTGCCACATCTGACATTATTTATGCAAGACGGCCGTGGCCCCAGGACTGGACATTTCACAGCAAACCTCCTGCAGCTTCCCTTCTTGCTGAATGCTTCACCCCTCACTGCAGCCACAGCTCAACAGCACATCAGAGCTCATACAGGTGCCCTCCACAGGAGCTCACAGCCCACCAAGCACCAGGGATTACTGGATCCTCGTGAGGCCTGAAGACCTGTCTGTTGCTGCCCACAAAGGCTCACTGCACAGAAATTCTGTGCTCTCTCACACAGAAATAAAAAAGAAGAAAAAAAAAAGTGTATAAATCTCACCCCTCCCCAAAACACACACACAGAGAAAGCTCAGCTGTATGCCTACCATCATCACATTTTTAATATAGCTCCCAAACACAACCTGTGACTAGAGTGAATCAGTCAAGTGTCAGGATACTAAAGGTCAGCAGCCAAACCAAATATAAAACGAAGGACAATGCGAACAGATCACTTCAGATTTGGGGACTCATCTTTCCTCCACAGTGTATGCTCTACTGGGACAGCTAGCTCAGAAGTTTTAGCAACTGTGAAAACACGAGGGGCACAAACTCTGAGGGACACAATTAAATCTGAACCTAAAGTGAGCAATACACCATACTGCCATGGCTGAAATGTAAGAACAATTAAATTCTTCGAAAAAATAAATGTGATTTTCAGCCCTTCTACGCAAAGCTACTAATATTGCACTGCTTCTTTCTAATGTGAAAGTCATATAGAATTGCATGCAGTTCTTCCTCCCCTTAGGGGGGCTCCATTTCACCTTTTGATGTAATCTTGTTTGATGTTTCCCTCACCATACTAGAAATGTTTTTCAAAGCAGATGATCTCCTATTGAATCTTCTTCCTAAAGTAAAGGCTTATTATGGTTGGCACTTTATGTAGGTCGAGAATAGTTTTACAGATCCTCATGTAAATAAGGCTTGAAGCAAACAACCCGTAGGGATTCCCATGCCCTCAGGTGCTACAATGTTTTAATTCGATTGGTTACACAAACCCTGCCTTCCAAAAAACAATTTTTGTTTTTCTTTGTTAGAAGTACAAACTTTCTTGTTCCGTGGCCTAAGGGCTTCTTTTGTTTGTTTGTTCAGTTAAAAAGCTGTGGTTTTGGCAGTCTGCCTGGTGATGGTGTACAGCGCTGTAGGGATTTCAAGTGCTCTCCTATCATTTGCAGGTATTTTTGTTGTCACAGATTTAGTACTTGATTTTGAACCCCCTGTTCTACCAGCAGCTGCAGGAGCCACCCTGAAACATTGAAGAGCAACCCTTGTCAAGGGGAAGACTTATGATTCCCTCTCTCACAGTGACTCCCTGGCAAGTAGCCCTAAATAGTAGATTGAGGATTCGTACGTGATACAAAAAATCCCGTTGGTCCCACGCTTCAACTTACACCACATTGCTTTTCTCAGTTTTTAAAAGACACTTTAAAACAGAAATAGGCTAAAATAACTCTGTGTAAGTAAGCAGTCCACCTGCACAGCACTTTTCAGTGTTCGAATAGGCAGAGGCATCTTCGAAACTCAAAAAGCACCCAATCAAAATGCGCACTAACCTCTGAGGCAAGATGAAGTAGCGTCCAATGCCAGTACTAGCCCAGTGGATTGCTGTTGCAATCCTACTGAATTTTGAGGAATGATGAAACAGATAACAGAAATAATTATTAGAATAAATCATACCATAAAGAAAAAATTGTTAAGTCTATTTTGCAAGATTTATTTCACCTAGAGAACTGACTTTTAAGAAAGCTTGAAGATGAAATTGTGGAATTGAGTCACTGTCTCAGAGATTTGTCTGAGGTCAATATTCAGAGAGAGACAAATCTCCCAGCCAAAAAAAATATGAACAAATTTTTCTCGGGTAGTGGGAGCCAGGAAAGTGGTGGAAGTCAATGCCATTTTTGTCAGAAGAGAAAAAGCTTAACAGCATCATTACCTTTTTTATTTATGAAATGAAATTTGCAGAACACAGCCTGCTGCTATTATGAAACAAAAGCACCCATAGAAAGGAAGTGACTTCTCCCTTCTGCACAGACACCTTTCTGCTTGTTTGTTTGGAGGTTAGTTTGTTTATTTTAGTTAGATCACACAGTTGACATACCATCCAAAGAGGTACAGATGGGACCACAACTGGCAGTTTTTAAGTCTTCTCACTGATTTTTAAGTGCTGAAAAGGGGGAGATCCTTCATATTAGCTCAAATTCTATGGTTATAAGGGGAAGGAAAATGACAGGGAAAGACAGGAAAGAAATTCACTCCCCAGCAAAAGTCAGTATGTCTTCAGATCCTTGTCCCAAGTATATTCAAAATATCACAGCACTCAATCAGTCCTTTTCCTTACTTCTACTTAAGAGCTCAAATCTCCATTGTTTTAAAACCCAACAACAACATTTAAAGCAAATCAGTGAAGTTTCCTGTGGAGAGGGGATGTATTCGTAAGGACATAAAATGTGGTCATACCAGTGACACCTTTGGCTTCCTCAAATTCCCAACCTGGTCAAGAGTCAGATTCCTTGGGGAAATGAGGTTTTGGTTATTTTATTTATTTATTTTTTAAATCAACCCACAACCCTATTGTTCCACTGATAAATACATTTAGCATCAACATTTAAAGGAGCTCTAGGCAACATAATTACAGAACATATATAATTTGGATTACACAACAGAAGAACTACAGTGAATAAAAAGCAGTGTTTCATTTCACCCCATCTTCCTCTTCTCTCTGCAGCCATCCACATATATCTTTTCGCCACATTTCGAGACCGGGAAGCTGCAAAGAATTTTTACTAGTACAAACTTAAGTGTATTTTTCCTTTTTTTCTGCCTTTTAAAGTATAATGACATCATAAAGAGATATCAAAAAAATATCGTTTTGTTTAAAGTGCATAAATACTTGAAAACTTATTTCCAAGTCTAACAAAATACTCATCAGAAACAAGCATCACACATTGGAACATGCCACTAGAGACAGTGCATACTTGGAAAATGTTCACATTAAAACACAAGCATGTTTAAAAAATGCACAGAATTATTTAGGCGTGTCCCTTTTATTAGTAGGTAGAGGAAAAGTTAGAAGATGTTGCACGTGGTGTGTCATATCTAGCTGTGAGCAGTCTCGCTGTGGTTTGCATCTCAGAACCGCAGCAAGTGGCCCAACAGTGTGACCTGCCTCCTCCCTCACAGCAGCACCAGCCTGTATGCTTGGGCTGGATCATCACCAACTAACCTGGTAACCCCAATCAGACTGGTCAGCCCACCAGCAGACATAAAAGCAGCTGCTTCCATGACTCCTACTTCCCAGAACTGTTGAGCATGTCAGTTCTACAATTGCTGCTTAGGTGACAAGTGCGTGGGTGCAAGTTATATTGGGTTTGTAGGTCAAAATTGGTGACAGAATCATACAGCTGTAGTTGCAGAGAAAGAGAGTTAAGGACTCAAAACAATGGTACTCTTTGGATCATAGAATGGTTAAAGTTGTAAGGAATCTTAAAGATCATCCTGCTCCAATCCCCCTGCCATGGGCTTGGACACCTCCCACTAGACCAGGTTGCTCAAAGCCCCATCCAGCCTGGCCTTGAACACTTCCAGGGATCTGTGTCTGTTAAGGCTGGTGAACCATTACTTTTCTCCCTGTATACACTGAGAAGCGTCACAGCTTCAAGTTCATCATGGAGCATTTTTCGCAGAGCACGGACTATTTTTCCCCCCTTTTCTACAGGTACATGAACAAAGTTTTCATCTTGTTTGCTTTTTAGCTCATTCTGTCACCTCAAATTCCACAAGTGTCCCCTAACTTCATTGTCAAGGTTTGTTTTTTTTTTCCCAGGGAAGAGTGGAGAGATAAAAAGAAAGGGAGTTCAAGTAAAGCAGAGAGCAAAAATAGTTCTTTTTATAAAGAACAGAATGTTAGAGATCCATATTTTAAAGAATAAAATCTAGTTCTATTGGAAATGTATATGTCCTGAAACTAAAATGTAAAGTATAATAACTATCAGCTCTATTATAATTCTTTACAGCAGCTGACAAGCAAGCAAAGTTCATCAGTAATAGATAAAATTGCCCAGTCCTTGCATACAGTGCAGAGCACCTCAAGACTCCCATGTAAGTAAATAAAAAATGAGGATTAGCCTTATTTTCTGTTGAGAAAACGTTCCAGCAAGAAATAGATTCAGAAATCTATTCAAAAATATTGATTTCTCCTCCACTTCGCCAAAGCATTTGCCTGCTTATGTAGTGCATCCAGATATCTGATACTCTGAAAAAGCTTTCTGCCCTCTATTTCTCCATCTTAAAAACATTTTGCTTAACATGGCAAACTGGACATCATCAGATGCCAAACATCATCATGTTTGGCAAAGATACTCATCTTGCATCTGCCAAGTTCTTCTACCTTTTCAATTAAGCGAGCTATGGAGCTATGTTAAGTTGTATCAGAGGCTACTGTGCTGATTAGCTGTTGCCACTCAACTAATTATATTAAGCACACATACACATTAACTGCACAACTAATAAATCAGAAAGAGGGTAAATCTTACTACCAAACAGTGTTTCTGTGCAAAGGAATATCTAGCTTCTGTAAAGAGTTTATAAAACCTCAATGAATGGCACTGGCTTCAGACTTGACAGATCACCAAGCACAAGTCAACCATGAATTCTTCCATTGTCAAATTTAATAGAATCTCAGCAATGGGAGAAACCTCATTCTGTGCTGCAAACATTCAAAGTCACAGCCTGCTGCTCATTTCTTAATTATGTAAAAAACTATTTAATGCTTATTCTCAGTGTGCCACTTTCATCCAACTAAAACTTTTAGGAAGTATTCTTAAAATGGAGGGAGATAGCTCTCAGTCAGGAGTTAACAACTGGAGGCTTTGTTTAGCACACGCCAAAGAAAAAAAAATTCTAATTAAATCAAAAGTAAAACTGCCAGAAATTGTCCAAATGAGATTCTTCTCTCTCTTTCTTTTTTTTTTTTTTTTTTTTTAATTTTTATTTTTTAAAAAGGCAGGGTCTGTGAAGATTTTGTTTAATCAAAAACAATTGGATAGAGCCTTTCTTCCATCCTGACTAGTAGTCATATATTCCCATGCTGTACTTAGGACAGGCAGATTCTGAAACAAAGCCATTTGTCATAGAGTAATCAAGGAACAACAATGCACTGGAACTTAATTTACCTCTATCTTGTTGGGGATGGAGGGGAAGGAAAAAAAAACCACACACACAAAACAACACTCAAACAGGAAAAAATTGTAAGCAACCCTTAGAAAAAACACAAGAAGTCTTACTCAATTTTTATGAATTTTTACAATAGAGAAGGCTAGTTCACCAAGATGAGAAAGTTCTAAGGGTTAAAAAAGGAATCTGAGTCTCTTGGCGTGTTGTTTAATCTTTGGTTATTACTCGCAGCTCTCACTGTTGCCAGCCTGAATATCACACTAAAGTAATAGCTTAGCATCCCATGTTAGTATTCAGTCTAAATACTATGGAAGGGATTTTTTTCTATTGTACATTTCTACTAAATCTTATGACAACAATGCAGGTCACCCAGCATTAGAAACATGCTGCAGCTCATTATGCCTTTTAACTCTGTCTTCTTTTCTCTTTTGATGTATAGAGAAAAAATACCTTGTGTAGGCTTATTCTTATTTACATGTACTGTACAAAACTGCAGCATTTTTACAGAACCATGATGCCATAAAATATTTATAAGGACAAACAAAAACAACATAGCTCTTTGTAAAACCTTTTACTACCATTTGCTACCATCAGCTTTCTCAAACTCCTACAGAAGTTGATTGAAATAATCCCATGAGTTCAATAGGGCCAAGATCAAACTAACAAGACACGTGCTGAACATGCTCAAATTTGGATAAACAGCACAACATCACAATCTCTTTATATTTCCTTCTTAAATCTCCTTACAGTCTAAAAAAATATGTCTAAGCAGCAGGGGCACAATGAAGAGGGAACAATCTTCCTCTACACTAGCAAGAGTTTTTCCTTTGGTTCAGCTGGTAGCACCTGAAAACAGTAAGTATGGAAGTTTTGCACAGAACACATCCAGAAACCTCAGGCTAAGAAAAGCATGTCATAATTGAGCGACCCTGTGTGGAAGTTACTAGAAGGTAACAAACACCACTCCTGTTAAAAGAAAGGGTAGAAGAGAGTCCATCCTGGTGACAGCAGGCATTTTGGACTACAGTATTTTCCACCTACGAATATTGCTGCATTTCATAGAATGGTGTGGATTGGAAGGGACCTGAAAGATCATCTAATTCCAAGCCCATGTCATGGGCAACGACACCTCCCACTAGACCAAGCCTCATCCAGCCTGGTCTTGAACACTTTCAGGCAAGGAGCATCCCCAGCTTCTCTAGACAACCTGTTCCAGTGCCTCACCATCCTTACACTAAAGCTTTTCTTCCCACCTCTTTAAAACCATTACCTCTCATCCTATGGCTATACCCTCTGATAAAGAGTCCTTCCCCATCTTTCCTATAGGCACCCATTAGGTATTGGAAGGTTGCTATAAGGTCTCTTTGGAGTCTTCTCTTCTCTAGGCTGAACAACCCCAACTCTCTCAGCCTGACTTCACAGGAGAGGTGCTCTGGCCCTCTGCTAGACCCACTTCAACAAGTCCACATCCTTCTTATACTGGGATCCCCAAAGTGGACACTGTACTCTTAGTGGGGTTTCAACCAAGTAGAGTAAAGGGGCAGAATCACCATCCTCAACTTTCTGGTCATGCTTCTTTTGGTGTTGCCCAGGATACAGTTAGATTTCTGGGCTGCAAGCATACCTTGCCAGCTCACATTGAGCTTCTCTTCCACCAAGACTCTCAAGTCCTTGTCCTCAAGGCTGCTCTCAATCCATTCTCTTCCCAGCCTGTATTTGTGCCTGGGATTGCCCTAACCCAGATGCAGGACCTTGCACTTGGCCTTGTTGAACTTCATGAGGTTTGCATGGCCCCGTCTCTCAAGCCTGTCAAGATCCTTCTGGATGGTATCCCTTCCTTCTAGCATGCCAACCGTAGCACACAGCATGGTGTCATTGGCAAACTTGCAATGACAAGGGTGTAATCAATCCCACTATCCACGCCACCAGAAAAGATGTTGAATAGTGCTGGTCCCAATACTGACCCCTGAGGAACACCACTCATCACTAGTTTCCACTTGGACATTGAGCTGTTGACTACAACTCTTTGAGTGCAACCATCCAGCCATCCAGACCATTCCTTATACACCCAGTTGTCCATCAAATTCACGTCTCCTCAATTTAGAGACAAGGACATTGTGCAGGACAGTGTCAAATGCTTTGCACAAGTCTAGGTAGATGATGTCAGTGGTTCTTTCCTTATCCACCAATGCTGTAACCCTGTCATGGAAGGCCACAAAATTTGTCAGACACAATTTGCTTTAGTGATTGACTGTCATCATTCATCTCCTTACTTTTGGTGTGCCTTAGCATAGTTTTTCCAAGAGTTTCTTGTTCATTCATGCAGGACCTCTGGTATTTTTGCCTGGCTTCCTCTTCGTTGGGATGCATCACTCTTGAGCTTGGAGGAGTCTTTGATTATTAGCTGGATTTCTTGGGCCTCTCTTCCCTCCAGGACTTTACCCCAGGGTACTCTACCAAACAGATCCCTGAAGAGGCCAAAGTCTGCTCTTCTGAAGTCCAGAGTATCCTCACTGCCCTAAGGATCTTGAACTCCATCATTTCATGATCACTGTAGCCAAAGCTGCCCTTTTCACCACCTCCCTGGTGGTGAAAACAAGGCCCAGCAAACCACCTCACCTTGTTGGCTCCTCTATCACTTGGAGAAGGAAATTATCACCAATGCATTCCAGGAACCTCCCAGTTTGCTCATTCTCTTCTGTGTTGTCCCTCCAAAAGATACTGACGTGGTTGAAGTCCACCATGAAGACCAGGGCTTGTGGATATGAGGCTGCTCTTGTCTGTCTATAGAGAGGGCCTCATTCACTTCATCCTGTAGCAGACCCCTGCAGTTGCCACCTGCCCCTGACCTCCCCTTTGATCCTGTACCATAATCTCTTGGCCAGCTCCTTATCCATCACCAGGTGATGATTGACTCCAGCTGGTCATTGACATAGGGGACAACACTCCATCCTTGTCTTCCCTGCATGTCCTTCCTGATGAGCCTGGATCCTTCCATTTGAACACTCCAGTCATAGGAGCCATTCCACCACATCCATGGTGCCAATAAGATCACAGCTCTGCAGGCATGTGCAGATCTCGAACTCTTCTTGTTTATTCCCCATGCATTTGCACAGAGGCATTTAAGTTAGGCCCTTGCGGAAGATAATTTACTGGCTGGAGCAGCTGGAATTCCTTTCTACAGCACTCCAGGTGCTCTCCTGCTGACCTGTGATTCTTCTCCAGGCTCTGGGCATCTATAAACCTTTCCAGTAACCCCAACAAGGAAAATATGAACATCCCAGGTTTATGTCTTTCCTTAGATCAAGCTACTACCATTCAATTGCTTCTACCTCTATATTCAAAAACAGAGGGACTGCAAGATCGGGACAGGACAATGTGATTCTCTCAAAGTTTGGAATAAGGAGCTGAAGCTGGCTGGACTATGCAGCCATGCAGTTGGTCTAGCCTTCCCATATAACAGCTCTGCAGTGTTCTATTGAGATGAAGAAGTTTATATCCTTCACTACCATAGAGATCAATGGACACAGGATCCCTCTTTGCCCCATGGAGAGGGGGAGAAATTCCCCCAGTGGGGAAGAGGAGCAGAGCAGATTCTGCTTGGCCTGTGGCTGTTTATTCTTTCCTTAGACATTACAAAATATCCTCTGGTATTCTTGGGTGGGAGAAAGGTTTCTTTCCTCCCTTCTTGTGTTTCTGGTCTTCCACAGAAGAGGAAGGTTACCTGGGAATGTCCACCAGGCCAGGGTAAATCACATCCATCTTAAACACAGCACACCTCTCCAACTTGATCAGGAGAGAGTTCACTACAGAGGTAGCGACAGTCCATCCTGGGACACATGAGGATTTTTGTGAACAGCCTGAACTACTTTGTCTTCTGGTAGCATACTGGTTTTGAACAGCAAGAAAATGGTGCGGGAGGAATGAGAAGTAATGTTCAGAAATCTTATCCCTTTTTTTTTTTCCCCTTCAACTATGGACCTGCTTCCTTTTTGAAGCTATCTCTGAGAAGCATTGGGCCAGGTGGAGAGATGGAATAGGAAGGGGAAGAGCAATAGAGCTGAACAAAGCAAATCCGTATTTCTACATCCTGTTGTTTATTCCGTATTCCCTACTCTTATTTCCTTTTCTTCTCCCTGGGTATGCAGAAGTTCCACTGGGAAGACTGTAGAGCAATCAGAATCTTAAACAAAGATCTTCTGTGAAGCTGAGTTTGTTTCAACACAAAAGAAGGTAAGGACAGAGTAAATGGCAGTACCTGGAAGATGTGGTAGGGAAATTCAGTAGGATAACCAAGGAGAGATTCTGTATGGAGAAGGTAAAAAAGTGATATGAATGAAAGCTTCAAAGGCTTGTATTTTTCAAAATAAATGGAAATGGAAATGGAAAGAAAGCATCATCATTCATGACCTACAGTGAGGTGGAAGTTGCCAAGAGTTCAACATAAGCCACCAAGAGAAAGGCTCTTCCAAACATCCTAGATACAGAATAGGACTCTTACTGATTAAAAATATATGAGAGGGGAAAAAAAGGAAAAGAGGTCTATAAGCAACTGACAATTGGACCCCAGAGCTGACTATTTTGCTAAGCCAGCATAGTTGAGACCAGGTACGAACATGTCCTGCTGTTGAGCATGGGCTTCTGCTTGCTGCCCTGGCAGTAAAATGAAGGACTGCACAAGCATTTCTTTCTACATTTTTACAGAAGGTTACCCAGGTTCCCTGACAAAAAAAAAAAAAAAAGGGCAAACAGTAAGATCTTATGTCCACATCTAGTGCAGAGCAATGATATTAAAGCACCAAAGATGTTATTACTGTCTCATTAAATTTAGGCAGTATGGGGAGAGGAAACATAATTGGCGTTCTGTAGCCACAAAGTTGAGGAAGGGGGGGTGGGGAATGAAATAGTGACTATTGAACAAAGAACAATCCAAATTCACTTCACTATCTTGCAGCAAAACCCCCGCATCATACCTATCGGTTTCAGCCTGGAGGTAGTTTTCTGTTCCCAGCTGCAGAGCATGAGGCGGCACCACCACCCCAGGCTAAGCTACAGCCCTTCCTCAGAAACACGTGCTCAGCTTCCCAGTTCAAGCTTGGTCAGTGAAGATGACACCATCCTCCCACTAACATAATGAATTTCTCAACAACTGCCCACATGACACTGAAGCAGCCTTTAAAATAGCATAGTATGGAGATAAAGAAACGGGTGTGGGTTTTTTTTCTTTTGAAAAAGCAAGGTGCAACTACCAGCCAATTAATTCTGGTTATATTGGTGGTGGGAAGACACAGATTTGAGGCTGTCCTGATAAGTGTCTTGGGAAACAAATGCAGTTGCCAATTGTCTGTGGGTCACCAAGCAGTATCATCTTTAATGCCCACAATGACACTGAAATTTCATTTCCCCAACCCTCAAATATGAAATATTGTATTCTACTTGCCTTCTGGGGAAGCAGAGTAATTTTTTTTCCCTCTCTCAAATCTACTGCCTGCTGTGACTCCTTAAATATCTATTCAGCCTTTCTCTCTCCCTTAATTTTTACAGGATGCAGCCTAGGCAATCTCTATGACTATTAAAAAAATAGACTTTATTAAAGAAATGAATGCAGTTGTCCTCTTTGTTCTCCTTCTTCCTATACAAAATCTAAATATTAAGTTGGTTTCAAGGGAAAAGCAAACATTTACTTGGTGGGGAGAAGGAAGAAGATAAAACAGTTCTAGCACTGAATCTATTGTATCGTATTGGATCTTTAATCAATCCCACTACCACTGTATTTTTCAATAATATGCATGTCTGGCTGGGAAAAACAAGGTAAAGAAAGCAAATTCAGAGTATCTGTAGTAATTTTCAGATTATTTCCATGGAAGTAGGGTCAAAAACTCCCAAGTTTAAGACCACAACACTGACGTTTTATCATTCTTAGTCTTTAACATGAATTTGTTATCTACCTTACCAGGAGGGCACCTTGCGGGAAAAAAAAGGGAAAAAAAAAATAAAGGAAAAAATAAAGGGTGACTGTCCCTTGATGACAATGTGGTATCTAATTATTAGTGTGTTTCCAAGTGCCTTTTTAAGGTTGCTTATCATTTCATTTCCAAGTAAGGCAGTTCTGAAACTCCTTAGAAACAAAATATGACATCATAAGAAGGTTTTGCAGAAGCTTTCCCTGTATGTCCATTTATATTAGTCTCATCATCCATAACAAGTGTTTAAAGAGCAGAAAAACAACCATGATGCATAATACATTGTGTCATGATGCATAATAATTAAAACCCCTCCCCCGGCTCCTGAGGTTTAAAATCTTTCCAAGTAAGCAATTCAGTGTAAAGGCTTTGACAAAAATGCCATTTAGGGAGTTTCAAATTTACAGCTATGCAATTTGTCATCATTTATATTAGCAAGAAGGTTTAAAATAAAAACAACAACAAAAGGAAGATAATACAATGCAATTCTGCACTTGATGAATCTCCTGTTGACTAAAAATCCCTATTCCTGGCAGTCAGAAAAGTTATTAACCTGCCAAATTACAGATGGAATTGGTAGTTTTTTTCCCCCAGAATTCTTTAAGCAGAAGAATATAGAGTATCCCATGTTCAAGTATTAGCAAAGGGTACTTGCCTTTGGAATATTGATTAGCACAACCCTTGTGGGAATTATTTCACTTTTCCAAAGCAAATTAAAGATCTGAAAAGCAATTCTCAACTTAACTTCAAATGCAGTTATTTAAAAATGGATGATTAACGCAATTACTGCCTGGCGCAGAGAGCACAGCTTTCCAGAGGCAGCCAGCGGAATTCACAGTTAATGCTGAAATCAGATTACCTTGAAAGAGCTCCCTTGATCCAGGGAAGAAAAAATAAAATTGATACCCGGGAGCTTATTTCTCACCTGAATAACACATTTCCTTCTAAACCGTGAACTGTATTGCAGCTAGATGTGCGTGTACTCTACCTCAGGTTCTGTAGATTTTTCAGACTAACATACACAGGAGCAGTTTATTTACTTGCATCTCTGTAATTTGCTCTTCATTCACCTCCAAGGTTTCCAAAGTGCTTGCTGAACAATGTTAATAATGCTTAAAATAAGCATTTCTGGATGATACATTCTTTAGTAATGATTCACTCAACAGTAAATTGATTTGTTTTTTCTTTTGGACTTCCATATAGAAACCACTAGCATGGAGTATACACATCATCTTCGAGAGATGTTAGTTATACTAACATCTTTTGAGGAAGAACACCCTCTTTGTCAACTAGTGAGGAACCAGCACCCCTACCAGCAAAGTAAATTCCCTTCACATCACACCTGAAAAGAGAACGAAATAGGGATTTGAACTTAGGTCTTCTAAGCTCTAATGCCTAGCCACCTAACACTGTTCTTCTGCCTAGTTATGGAGCCATTAAGATCAAATACAGTTTCAAAATCAATGCAGAAATATTTCCACTGAAACTTTATGTCAACTGCTACTCAGTTTTAAAACACCAATGCATACTTCTGCTAAAATAAGGATTTGATAATGCTAGTAATACACATTTCAGAGGTAATTATTTTAGTCACATTTTCTCCTATTTCAGGTTCTAAAAATGTACCAGTTTTAAATCTTTACCAGATAGCATAAGTGATAATGAGCTGTAAATCCACAGAACTAAAATGTTGCTGGGAGCACTACTTATGACTTGTCAATCATTATGTCTAAAGGTATATTAGTAGTCTACAAAGTGGTGCATTTTTTTTCTTCAGTCACATAAATTAGACCACAGACTGTGAACACAAAATTGCAAAAGACTCAGTGCCACCTCCTCTTCAAATAGTTCTATGAAAAGGTCATACAAAAACTTTTTTTATTATTGACCAGATGTGATGACTTAATGATCACTTTTTTTTTCTTTTCTAAATGAAAAGGGCAGGCTAGCAAATGTGAACCATTATTTAACACTTTATTACGTGGCATTTCATATTCCAAGCAATTTTTTAATGAATTAGGCAACTGTGTAATGGCAAATGTAATGTTAGCCAAACCCAAAAGCAAGGAGCTACAGTCAAGAACAAGCTTTTCCATGTCATGTGAACTAGATTACTTAGGACTTCTCTTCAAGAAAACAGTGCACAAAATCAAGTACCTCTATGAATGTTTATCACTTAGGAAAATCTCAAGAGGCTAAAATGTTCCCTCAATCTTGTTTACTGAGTTCTGGAGCACTGTAGCTTTTGGGTTGTAGGATGTGGAACAAATCATGCATTGCCCATTCTAGGCAGAAAGAATTTTGGCTTATAACAGGCCAGCAATGAAAAATCATACACACAGAGGACATGAAAAGCATTTCCAGCTGTATTTACTGTTAAGTAAAAAAAAAAAAAAAATAAAAAAAAAAAATAAAAAAATTAATATAAAGAGAGGTCTCTTTCTAGAAGCACGAATACATGTTCTTCAGTCCTTAATATTTTTCATAGCACCATCCAGAAAGAAGCCTTGATTCGTAACATCCTTATCCTGCAATAAGATCGCTTACACATGTAGGAAAGTGTGGATCAGCAGCAGTTGCTCCTACTTAACACGTACAAAGCAGCTGTGTTGTGGCTGAACAGCTGTGACAGAGGACAGGCCTATCACATTGTTTTAGGAGCCAGTTCGTCATGTGGTTTAGGTAAAATTGTGCAGACTTCGAGGGCTAATGTAGTCAATTTTAAATCAAATAAAATAAACTGGCTCGGGTCTCAAAAATAAGAGGTTTGAAATGGGTTGGGTACATTGACAAGGAAAAATAATTCAAGACAGACATTTATTTACAGTGTTTTGGTAATGTTTTGCTGTTGATATGACCTGTCCCTTGAAAATTTCAGTTGTGAAAGAACAAGTTTTCTCAAAAATTTGCACATCATGGTCATGTACCACAGCACAACTAATTAAGCACCACTTTGCCAGGCCCTTTGCATTTGCTATAGACTGCCATGAGAAAAAGTCAGCCTTGTTAATGGTTTTATAGAAGTGTATATGTTCATTTTGAAATTACATGCCAGACTTCATTTTTGAGATTTTACAAAATAATTTTTATATGATATTTTCTCAAAGAAGTTTATTTGCTAGAGTTGCCAGTAAAACATAACTGGTCTCAGATGTGAGATTTCTGGTTGATAAAATTAAATCACTTCAATTCTCTTTTCTGTGGAAATTTCATTGATCTGATCTGTGATCTCTTTCTTTGCCAGAAAGCATTTTTCTGAATATTCTTTCTAAGCATTCTCTCACATACACACCCCAAGCTGATGAAAGCACAGGCAGAACTTGAAAGAAATATTGACTTTGTAGAAGCACATTTATTTTCATTAAGTCAGTTTTTTCCAAGAGGGAATAAAAGTAAGTCACTCCAGGTATTTGAATCCAAGCTTCTTTCTAGCAGAGCTATAGTAAAAATCCTTATTCAATTTTAGTCATCTCTGAGGATGGATCATTGCTGAATATTTACATTTCTAGTGTGACCATGGAAGGACAGAAAGGGGAATGGTAGGAGAAAAATAAGTTGAAACACAGATAAACTGCTATCCTAACTTTCAAACCAATTTGTTGGGACTGCCATGTGCTATGAGTTGGCACCAGAGATAGCGGTGAGCCAGAAAGGAGAGGACAGAAGGAGGAAGTTGTCTTTCCTCCTGAGGTGAGAGGTAATACTGCACTAGCTGTTGTTAATGCAAGAGGAAAAGGCAGAAGACAGGGAAATTCAAATTTGTGTCCTTCAGACAAGAAAATCTTATACACATGGTCCAGAGTTTAAGTGTTTCCTGAGCTAAAGAATTCTGATTCATTAATTCCACTCTGAAAATATAGCATATGGGTTATCCAGTGTTTTTTGTTGCTTTTTTCCCCTTCTCCCCAGATGATCTTATTTCTGCTCCGTTTAGTTGTTGTTTCTAGGCATCACTAATTGTCATTCATTGCAAATGTAGTCAACTGCTCACGGACTCAAATCCAAGAATTAGCTGTAGCCTTTTTTTAAAAAACGTAGAATTATACAATTGTCTAGGTTGCCAGGGACCTTTGAAATTACCTGGTCCAACCATTAACCTAACCCCAACAAAAAACCAGCAACATCGTTTAGTGATGGGTTGTTGAGTACTATGTCGACCCATCTTTTAAGTATTTCCAGGGATGGTGCCTCAACCTCTTCCCTGGGCAGCCCATTCCAATGCTTAATAACCCTTTCCATTTTCCTGATATCTAATCTAAACCTCCCCTGGTGCAACTTGAGGAAGGTTTGTGCTGGAGGACCATTTTGACATTCTAATACCCTCTCATCCCTCCCTCTCTCTTCAAATATACAGAGAATATTTATTGCAAACAGCAGAGAACTGAGATACCTGCAAGGTACAGGAAGTTTTCAGAGACTAAGACTGGACAGTAAGATTGGACAGATCTTGAACTGCATGTATTTCTTCTAGACTATGCACTCACAGGTGTTTGGGGCAGCCTGAAACTGCACCTGATACAAGACATACTCACAAGAAAAACAAGACAAGAAAGGGGCTGATAATATTTTCCTAAGCATGTCACATGCCTCACTGTCAAACATGAGTGGCAATTTCTGAAGGGGGGGGGAGGGGAGGGGGGAGGAAAGAAAAAGCAGTCAGTGACATGAACTAGATACACAAACAGGCTGGTGAGTGGGATAAGAGTACCAAGAAGAAAGCTTGGAGTGTTCTCTCATGAGAAGGAAAGGGCTGCCCCAGACTGAAAGCCTATTCTTTCTCTTCTCTCCCTTTCAGGTGCACAACTGATCCACAGCTCCACAACTCCAGCAACTATGAAGAACAACCTGATCGGAAGAAAGCAAACCAATATCCATTTTAAATTAGCATGCTCAACTGTAATCAAACCAGCCAACCCCAAATACATGGATAAAGTGCAAAGGTCAGGGAGAGAAGTGGAGAGAGTGAGAAGGGAAGGTTTACATCCATTAAAACTAGTCAAGGAAGCGTGACTGTTTTCCAGGATGGACAACACATGTCAGGCAAAACATCAACAGTCTGCCAAATTTACTAGTAGTAAGGGTTGTTTCAGCATATGTCTGCAACAAAGAATATGGAAAGCTCCAATGCCAACTTTAAAAGGGAAGAGAAAGTTCATCAAGTTTCTGTGCAAGACTTAGGAGACTTTAACTGAGGTCAGAACTGCATGCCATCCCATGTCTCAGCCGCCTTCCCCAAAGATAGACCCTCTTCAAAATCCCTCTTCATATGTTTGTGACTACATGAAGGTGGGAAGTCAGACTAACTACAGCCCAGACACATTTGAAACAGAGCTCTGTCTCTATAGGAAGAGGTTATATGTCTAAAATAGCAAAGGCTCTTCTTGGTGACCTGAAAGGTGTCATCCTATCCACTGTTACCAGTTTTCTTATGAAGACATAACAGGAAAAACATGACTTAAGCAACTGACATTACTTAAGAAGGGCATTGTATTTTTGTAAACAGTAGGTTTGGAGAAGTTGTCCCTTCCTTCTTAGTCTGGGTTTGCTTCTCCAATGCAAATCAGTACAGACCTCTGCTGCTAGATTATCAGCATGTTTACTTACTAGGGAAAGAGCAAGGACTGCGCAGTAACATAGAGATAGCATTTTCAAAGGGATATTCATGCTACAGAATATGAACTCTTTTACATCTAGAAGTTTCAAGCTCTGAGGATATTTATATTCACCCAAAAGAGACCTTGCAAGGCAGGCACAGAAAGTGTCCCCATTGCACAGACACGGAAGCGAGCTAAAGACTTAAAAGGAAATAGTTTGGAGTATCTCACACTCCACAGTCATTTTGCTAGTTTCCTACCTGGATATCCTTCCCCTACTCCAAGATCACCTTTACAAAGCTGACCTCTGTCTGCTGTGGAAGACCACAAAGAGGACATTTTCCATATTAAAAAAAAAAAAAAATAAGAGCAGGCATACGATTAGTTCACGTGGAATATCTAATGTGCTTCCCACACACTTTTTAGCTTATTTTGCAGTAACGTCCTCAGGTCATAATCTTAAATAGCTTACCCAAGGCTAGACAGAGTCTGAGGACCTGTCCACGTGAGGATACTCAGGAAATGAATCTGAAATTAAACTTTAAAAAAGAATGAGCTAAGCAGCATCCTAAGCTAGCACTTTCATTTAGAATTAGAGCCTTAATTCAGCTTAGCCTAATTCTTTCAGTTCTAAAATGGGGATGTTGACACAAGCCTACTTCCAGATCTATTTATCTGAATTGGTTGAAGGCATTACTGCCTCCAGCTAGTCATCACTGCTTTCCAGATGGAGGTTTCTAACCCCACACAACTATGACAGCAGAGAAATTCACGTGAGCAGTCCTGCTTACAGACAGCTACATTGGTTGTCATTTAAAACAGAAGATTTGCATTCATCTGGTCTGCTACTGAAAGGGATCACTCACACAAACCACTACTTTTGGGGTAACCTGCAAGTGCAATAACCACTCACAGCCACATAACAGTAGACAGCCGTAGATTTTAAATTCTTAGATCTGCAATGATGTTTAGAGAGCAAACGTCTGCCCACAATTTGGTTGAAGGGAATAAGTAAGCGGGACAATTGCTTGGGATATTCACTCAACTAACTAAGGTAAAAACGTGTTAATCAGTGAACCAAGGGTGAGAATCCCTGGCAAAAGATGAATTCATTGTCAAGGCACGGATTTTCTAAAATTGTAAGCTTGATGACATGTCAATATTCAATCACACCCACACAACTGCACTTTAAAGGCCAATAGCATGTGGGTGGTTTTGGCCTCTATGACCTTAATTATGGAGACTCATTTACCCCATGTTGTTTTATAGCTACCTGGTAATAGATTGTAGCATGCCAGTCACCTCACAAGTAAAATTGTTTCCTAGACAGTCTGAAAGGAGTGAAATAAGATGTTATAGGAGCTCTACGAATCTGACAGTTTTTAAGGTAAGCAAAATGAGGGAGAGGAAAGAGAAAACATCCTTTACATCCCTAATTCCCTTGCTTTACCTTCCCACACCTGGGGTAAAGAAAAGCAGAATCCCCCTAGACAGGCCTTGGCAACCCTGTGTTCAATCTGTCTCACACTTCCCCTGAGATAAATTCAGGAGAGGAGGAGAGGGAGGGAGGTTGCTCCATGATGGTGGGATTTTTTTTGTGGTGGGTTTTTTTTTTTCCTGCACTGTAGAATAGAAACAAAAGGATTTAAATTTAACATTCTCTCTCCGAACTCAGGCCACTCATTATTCTGACAGAGGAAGACACTGGTGCTTACCTTCACAGAAATGGAGAAGTCAGTTAACACATCTAGCTGTGTAACACCTGCTTATATTTAATATTCAAAGCCAAATTATCTCCTCTCTAAAACATTTTTTTATTATTATTGGAGAAAAACAAAAACAACAACAATATGTAGAATCTAGTCACTTGAAATTAGATAACCTAAAAATGCAAGACCACAAAGACAAAGCAAGTAATGCCACAGCTAAGAATTAATCTCTTAGCAGCACCAAGGTTATAAATTCAGTGTGTTCTCTATTCTACACCCTTGATGGAGATTATCTCCTACAGCTGACATGCAAAAATAAACCTGGATGAAAAGGAAGGAGAAAACAGGTAGCAGGAGGAAAAAAAACCCTTCTCTCTCCCTCTAACACACACACTGAAAACAATTTATTATGCAAAGAGAGTCTTCTGGACCAAAATACATTTCAGCTTTGAAAAAGGAATAATTATTTGGGGAAAATAACACTCAGAATGGAAGCAGTTAGAGGATGTAGCTGTACCACATTTTTTTGCCTTGGTAAATTTTGAAAGGGACATGAGGTGTGTGTATATTAATAGAAAAAAAACTTGGACCATTTTTCCCATTTTTTTTTTTATCCCTAGGAACATTCAGATCATCTAGGGGAAATGTATGTATTTCCGATACTGTTCAGTAGAGCAGGAAAACAAAAAGCCCTTGCCTCTCTTTCCCAACGTCAAAAGGAACTGTAGTGTTTTTAATATAGAAAATCCATTAGGTACGGGAAAAGGCAAGAGCCTCATATCAAGCTGCAAACAGGAACACTTAAACATAAGGCATTCAGGCGATGGAAATGCATTCAGAGCATTTAGCACATAGGATTAATCGAATTATAATTTAATCATCTGATCAAACACTAATTAGCATAATCACTTGAGGGGAAGAGCTGCTAGAGGAACAGATGAAGAAACACCTTGGGCACCCAGCACATTTTAATGACACAAGATCATGCACAGATTTATTTTTTTTTTTAATAAAGCACAACAGAGATTGAGGATTGTAGTGCTGAAGAAGCAGTTTAAGAATTCCAGTTTGAGATCACACAGAGTTCTCCAGCACAGAAGATGCTGAAGCTAGGTCTGCAAACACTATTTTTTTCAGATTTAAGGAAGGGCTGTAAAAGCACAGGACCACTGTGAAGACCTGAGCGTGAGCTGACATTTTAGCCCACAGTGTTTCCATTATGATCATCCCTTACTGTTTCCCCTAGAGTCTTCCACATGGATGTTTAACCATAAATTGCTTAGATGACGTTCAGGGATACAGCAAAGTATTAGCATTCTTTTACAAACTGCATTTGAAGTAATTAGTCTAAATCAGCTGGGTTTTTTGGCTTGGGGCGGGGGTGAACGTGAAAGCAAGAGATATTAAGGGAGTTTTTTGTATAATGTTGTCTAACTTTCCTGGTAAATCATGCCACTTTTCAAAAGCAAAAATCTGAAGAGACCAGAAAATCACCCCTGATGCTTACCCATACAATAAAATGATACTTGTGTCTGGAATGTTGGCAAAAAGAGATATACAAACAGAAAGAAGCCTGGAAGACTGTATCGGAAAGGAAAGAGGAAGGGGAGGAACAGTGCATTGGGGGTAGTGAAAGAATCTTAAGAGGTGTCCTCTGTTTGAATTTTTACAAAAAAAAAAATAACATAATTGAATTATTCGTAGTGCTTAGAGTTTCAGATGTATAATTATTCAGGACAGGAAGAACATTTCAATGTAACGGACTCCAACATTTGTAGATAAGATTGGACTTGGAAAAAGTTTCCTACAATATTATGTAAGGAAGCAAAATTATGAGCTGCTTACCTACATTTTAAAGACACCAGATCATACAGGCTCAATTGTGAGCTAATTTGAATTGATTATATCCTTCTTACAGAGCTATTACTAATAATCCCTTTGGCTTCTCAGAATGACTGTACATTAATAAAATAAGGTAACCAGTTACAGCATGGGGCCAGTTTATCCCAGGATTTCTCTATACTGGGCACCCTGCTACATACAATCAGTATGCACAGTCCAGAACCTCTCATGGTCATCGAACAGAACTGTCCACTGCAGGTGACAATCCCAGAAGACATCCCAGCAACAGAGAGCTGTATATCACTTTAAAGCATTGTCACAATTTTAATAGAAAAGTGGCTGACATACGAACAAATAAATAAAGCAATAAATTAGTTTTTCATTGACATAGAGGTAGAACCACCACACTGCATGTGTTCCTGGCTCACAGAAAGAGATCATATACCAGCTTACATGGAGTCCACTTAACTAAAAAGTAAACATACTTTTATTAAAAAGTTTAAAAGTTATATTTCTTAAACTGTCTTTCTTGTTTAAAATATCTAGCTTTAAATTCTTGCTTGTTTCTTTCCCAACAAAAACTTAAAAGCAAAGCCAGGAGGATTTTGCACCATCTCACAAAAACTGCAATGTGGCAAAGTGAGAGAGGAGCAACATAGAGCTACCCAAGGCTGCACCACAGTCAAAGATAAGCTGGAACACAAGACAACAACCACCTTCTCCCCAGACCCATCCTTAAATCTCTCTTCTCTTCCTACACTCTGAGAAGGCAGCCATCCTGAGCCAAATGGCAGTATCTCCTACTGGTATCAAAAGTGCAGCTCCATATATCTTCCACTTTCAAACCCCATAAGAGTACCAGCACCTTACCATGTCATAATGTCTTCATTTTCCCCTTGCTAGCTATTTAATACATGTTACTTATTTAAAATAAAATTCTCTGAGCACAAAGCCAAATGCCCATGCCTTAGGAAATGCCAAAGCTAAAGTGCTCTGCCAGCCTTAATCACCTACTCTGATTATTCCAATGTGCATCCACACCAGAGACTGAAAGAAGCAGAGTTGATGTGGGGAAGCAAAGTAACCACATAACAGCCCTGTTTGCCCACTATGTAATCTTGAAAACCAGCCGAGACACAAACACAATGTACCGATCCAAAAAGTTCTCAAAACTTGAAATTAGCAGTTGGACTACTGTTACTTGGCAGTGGAAAATGTTTTTAAAAATTCATTAGCTTTTGTAATTAGTAAAAATAAGCATTCTTCTCTTCTATAGAAATGCATTTTGAGGTGCAGTAGGAATATCATAATTGCTTTTTTCCACCAGGGACTAACTTTTGAACATAACAAACATGCACTGATCTCCTATAGCTACAGCATCTTCAGACAGGCATTTCTTTCCCTCTGCATTTCTTTCATGCGTGCCACCAGTTAAGACATTCAAAAAGGCCTCTAGCTCTGTCACTAGTGAAACAAACACAGCTTGAGCGCATGTAGCACTTTAACAGGACAGTCACATCTCTCTGAAGTTGCACTGCTCCTTCTCAAGCATGAAGGAATTAGCTAAAGGCAAAAATCTGTGAAGAAAGGAGAAAGGGTTTGGATAGGAATTTTATTCAGTCAGGATAGAGAAGCTAAAATCTAAGCCTTTGTTTCATTTGCAGGGAAGAAAAAAAAAATTATTTTCTCTAAATCTCCACATTTCCTATTCCGGGCTGTGTTCCCACCATATCTGTACAGTCCTCCTCGGGACTTGCCAGGCAAGCAGCTCTCCAATCTGTTGTAGAGGCAAAGAGTTGCTCTCTGGTGAGCTAGCAACCTGGTGTGTTGAAGACATCCTCCTCCACCCAGCAGTGCTCTCAGGACACCACATCCAGACAGGACCCCAGGATCAAGGTAGGGTGTTCAGGTGCATGGACCCAGCAGAAATCATTGCACCAAACTTGCCAGTTCCAGCTCTCAACAGTTGAACAGCAAACCATGACTGCCAGGGCTTCCCTGAAAGCCTAACAGCTCAGCCTCTTATTTTGAGGACTAATTATCTCCCTTCTGCCCAATAAAGGAGCTCAGCTCCTTCCTCCTTCACTCCAACAAGGGACTCACACGTCCCATCCTACAGCCACAACAACATTGTCAAGATTGCTTTCCATCCTTGATCTCCCTCACTCCCCAAAACCCATTTGTTGCCTCAGGGAAAAAGTTTTTAGGGGCAGGATAAATATTTTTGCTACCAGAATAAATACAGACAACTGTAAGAATATGGTGGAGAGAGAGGGATCCTCAAATTAAGCCTATACCACAGGTAAAATAGCATGAACAGACACAAATGAAAGAAAAATCTGAATAGAATTGAAGGACAAGGGCAGTTGAGAGTTTGACCTCCCCCTTGCAAGGCACAGGAGGATCCATTGCGGGGTGCCATCTTCCTCCCTGACACGGAGCAGCAGCTAAGATGGAGTCATGGGGATCAGTGCTGGGGAGTCCAAAAGCCATATGTTGTTTTGTTCCCCACTCACAGCTTGTGCTTGCAAGGGAAAAGGCTCAACCTTGCTTTCTCCACTGCAAACTGAAGCTGAGACTTCAGATCCTCCCACCATAAGCTGCCTAGCTCAGGTGTGGCCTTCAGAGGCTTCCCACCAGCTGTCCCGCAGGGCTTCCCGGCTCTTTGAGTGCCCTTCCTCTTCTTATCATATCTTGCAACTCTGTCTAGATAACAATGTAGTTTCAAGGTCACTCATTTTCCTCCCTCCCCCCCCAGTTAAAAATTCTGATTGCACCCTCTTCCCTTCCTCTCCCCTAAGCAGCCATTTTGTATTTTTCAAAATATATATTTACAAAATGCTGAAAGCAAAAAACTCCAGCCACAGTTATCACTTATCACTCAAGTTCTATAGTGATATGAACATTACTGTCTGTGCTTTTCCTCTTTTCCCCTACAACGATAAAAAACTGGTTTCTAGAATGTCTACACAACAAGGCTGTGGAAAAAGTTGTCATGGTCAAAGAGAAACCTTCATTCAGGTCACACAACAAAACTAGGAAGAAAGGTATGAAGGAAATCTCCCTAAATATATAGAGCTAAAAGTATGAACAAATATAATTCAGATTATTATTCTAGACATTTGAGAATCATTTTATTATGCCAAAAAGCCTTACATTAAAATATGCAGATATATCTAGAGAACTTGCACTTCAGTGAGTCTCCCAAATTACCTTCTTCGTATCATGGCACAACAAATGCCAATCTTTATACTTCGCAACTGTTGTTGCAACCCAAACTATGGTCTACCTATCTGGAAATAATATATGAACTGACTTTAAATAATACATAAAGTGCACCCCAGAAAAGCCATTTAACAGGTGGAAAAGACTCATCTGGAGAACACGTCATGCATGTAGGACCTTCTGGATGGTGAGCCATAGGAGACCTTTTTGTTTAAACTTAAAGCCTGGTTTGCTTGAATGACATCTTTTCTGACCAAGATCCCACTCTAGGGACATCAGAATCTACTTTTCACAACAAAAAGGACTTTGACAAAGAATTCGTCTTTCCTTAACTCGAGCAAGAAACAGTCTAATAACATGTCACACACTGACCTTTTCGTTTTCAAAAGACAAACTTTTCATAGTCACAATATTTTCCTGATCAGGGCCAAAATACCAAATAACAACATTCTCAAAGAAAACCCTAAATGCTTCCAACGGTAACACTGTTAAACAAAACCAAGCAAACAAACAAACCCAACACAATGATTTCTAATAGAAAAATCATGCAGGAGAATTTAGCAAAAGCCAGAGCTTACAGTTTATGCATAGTCTCTCTACAGTCTGGGAAAAAGCAACCCACTCACATTTTGGTGCACTCAAACTCTACCATGTGATATGTGCAGTCCAATACACACTGGAACTACAGTATATGGGCTCCTCCAAGTCAGTATATTTCAGTATCCCAGTTAGCCTTCTCTGTCAGCTTAAAAAGAAACTACATGTCAAAGACTTATATTAAGTATTTGAACTTGATACTAACTGCTAAACCTCTAGGAAACTCTACTGAGCAACATGTTGTCATGGAGGTGCTTCTAAAGAATAGAACTGAAAATAAAAGCTTTCATCAAGTTCCCTAGCGGCACCTATAACCCAGGGCTTTAGAGGGCTGCCACTAAAATTCTGAGCCAAACACCCTTAGCATCTAGGCTTAGCATAATCCACTCCTTCAGAAAACCACATGGGAGGATTTCACGCCAACAGATACTTATATAGACAGAGTAACCCTACAGTCTTATCTATAGAATCACTGTGAGTAGATTATGTAGACAGACAACTATTTGCAGCTACAGTGCAACGTAATCGTATTCTAGTTGCATTGAAAGATCTCCAGTCGTTTCAAGAATCAGGTTTCTGGTATCCTTAAAACATTGGAGGGCTCCCCAGAATTTACTCAGAAAATTACTTTAGATGACAGAAAGTTACTAATACAAACATAAATCTCAAGCCATTAGTCTTCTGCATGGGATTACTGTGTCATTAATTGGAAGAAAATAGCAGCAGTATACTTGGACAGCAAAACAACTGCTAGATTTTCCATACACAGCAGCTTTTAAACAATTACAGGCCAGACAGATTTACATATATGTGTGTATAAATTATTAAAAAATCTCAGAAGGAACTGTTATCCCTGATGTATTAGGTTAAGAGCCACATAAGCAGGATGGTTGGTCTTCAGCTCGCATGGTGGTGTGCATGTAGAGGTTTCCAATGTTAACCAGACAAAAAATTTCTCAGGTGGTCCTTGTATGTACTTTTATCTGCCACATCAATATGTACCAGGGTGCTATTTTCAGATGTGCTCCCAGGCTGCCCTGTGGCCCATGCTCCTGTGCTCATGCAGGGTTTGTCCTTCTGGAAGCTTCAGCAGAGGCACATCAGTGATTCAGCTCGGGTTGCCGGACTGCTCTCTCCCTCAATTACTAGGAAGCTCCAGGGAGGTTGGTGTTTAGTATGGAGGTGACTCTCTTTCTCAAAGCCTTTGCATTTAAAAATGCCTTTCTATAAATAGGATTGCTGGCTCACTCTTAAATCTTACTCCCTGCCTTCTAAGTAAAAATAGCTTAAATAGGGATGGGATGCTGGGAAGATTTGTTAATCTCTGTCATCCCGTCTGCCCATCCATTTGCCTTTCCTTCTTTCTTTCCTCAGCATGTATCATAACATTTGTTGCCCACTCCACTATGCAAGGTATATATTGATATACCTTAGTTTCTCTTTTTCTGATGAGCAACCCGATGTCCTAGTAGGAGGAAA
>VXBW01003162.1:596039-620100 GCA_013400375.1 Thinocorus orbignyianus | reverse complement strand
TTCAAATTATCCCCGTGTAGTCAGGCGGAATTATACGGCACTTAGGAAAATTCTGTACTTTTTCGGCTAAGAAAGCAAGCAAGAAAGAAAAAAGCCCCTCTCTCCCTGCCTCTCCGAGCACCGTCTTATTCCGAGCCAGGCAGACAGACAGCAGCGCGGCTGGGTTACGGGCTGTCACTTGGCTAGGTAAGCTAGTTTAAATGATTACAGAGCAATTTCGCCCTTCTCCTTCTCCTCCTCCTCCTCCTCACGGCTGCCAGCAGCCAGCGCGACGCTCTAAACACAAAAGGCACCGGCCGCGACCCCGCTCCCCTGCCCGGCCGGCTGGAAGGGAAGGCAAAGGAGGGACGGAGCCCCGAGGTGGGGACCCGGCAGCGCTCACCATGCGAGATGCTGTGGAGCAAGGCGACGGCCAACATCCACATGCCCCCGCCGCTCCCCCGCTCGCCGCTCCGGGCTCGNGTGGAAGGAAAAAAACCCCAGACCAATAGAAGGAGGCAGCAGAATATCCTGCCTCTCAATAGTTGGCTGAACTGCGTCCGTTTGGCATCAGCTGAGTTGTATATGACTAATGTGTTGACAAGTCGTGTGGGGGGACTGGAGGAGGGGACCCTTCTGGAAGGTCACAGCCCAGACAGGCGAGCGCATCAAATAATTGACTAGGATGCTGTGCGAAACTGAAGGAAAAAGAAAAAACACATATATCTACATTTCCCAGTGCTTACACAGCTCCAGATACTATTTGGCCTTTCGTGTGTTTCCCTTTCTGCGGTAACAACTTATTTCCCCCTGTAGTGAAAGAGTAAATTACAGTCTCTCTAACTAAAGGCAATTTCTGCATCTATTCTTTCTTCACATCTATGATGCAAAGGTTGGACTGAAAAGGAAAAGGAAAAAGAAAAAAAAATGAAATGGAGATAGCTAGAAAAAGGAAACCAACATTGTGAAATGCATAACAACATTAGGGCAACTCTGAATTTAAGCTGTAAGATGAAAAGCAAACACAACAAAGCAATAAGAAAACTCAACCTGCAGAATCCCCAGTGTGTTACCACAGGATCACTTCACATTTGGGGGTCTTCATGGAACAATTTTTTATTCTTTTTTAAATTGCTTTGTAGGACCAGACATTGCTACCCCATTGCTGCCAACCCTTAGTCTTGTGCGCTGTAATAAAACCCAAGAAAGGATGTCCCCTAGGAAGACATTAGGATGAACATGTGCAGAAAGCTGGACAGGGAAGAACATTTGTCTGGAGACTACTCTAAAGCCATACAGAATGGACCAAACACATTCCTGAAGTGCTGTTTCAGGCCCTTCATTCTAATTCCTGGGAAAACCCAAGTCACAGCTGAAGCACAGTAAAAGCCATCATGGCAGGGCTTAGTTCTGTGCATCCCATTTTGACCAGGATGTCAGCCAGGAGAGACTAAAGCCCTGAAGTGAGAGTAGGAGAGATGAGACCAGTATTGGGCAGGGACTAGCTGCTCACGGCTGCCCTTAAGAAAAAGATGTTGGTAACCAGGGAAGTTGTTCAGTGGAAAACAGTATCTGATGCCATTAAAGAAAAACTAAAGAGAGAAGTACAAATGTGTTGAGGGAGGAGGGAGAAAAAAAAAAAAAAAAAAAAAAAAGGAAAGGAAAGCAAAAAAACAAAACCACAAAACCAAAAAGGAAGTTTGCTCTTATTGGGCAGTGGAGTTCTGATAAAAATGACAATACTTTAATCTCTTTGTTTAAAAAAGAGCTAGTGACTAGCAGAAATGTGCAAGTATTCATTTGAGAGCATTTTGGAGACGTTCATGACAGATTTGATCAGGCAGCTCTTTCAGAATTGCTTTGTTTCCCATTTTGAAGTCCAAAACATGTTTGGGGCTTAAGAGATACAATGCTATATCACATAGAATAAATACACCATCTTCTTACACCTTTCTACTTCCTTTACTCATCTACATAACTCTGGCAGCCCTTGACAAATTTCTGTCTCCTTTAAAGCAGTCTCAAGCAAGTTTCTGTATGTTTCAGTTTACTTAAAACAACAGCAGCTGCTGCAGACTAAGTCTTTTATTTGTTCTTTTGTGGCACCAAAAGGCAGGGGATCAACTTTCAGTGGGTATATAATTGTTTTTAGCCACAGCCAGCCAATGAAGCAGTGTAATCATAGTCCTGAGCTAGGTTTAGGAAAGATAGGTCACAATTTTGCATGAAAGCAGGGTTCAGTAGTTTTGCTGCTCAAGGGTAAACTTGACTGAAGCCTAAATTAAACAATCTGTCGAAGTGGAGAAACAAGACTGCATCATAACTTCCATACAGAGTACATGAAATCAGTCAGAATGCTACTTTTCAAGTCTGAAAAATCAAGCATGACCAGGCTTCAACTACAATCAAGGCCAGTTGAGGTCATCAACCAAGAAGAATCCCTCTTTATGCTTTTTTTCTTTTTTTTNTTTTTTTTTTTTTGTTAAAATAAAATGTTCTATAGAGATTCAGTGTTCGGAGATTATTTAATTCTTACTAAAACAAATTCAATCACTTTCCAACAAGATACCTCAATTAGAGCTCGCACAGAATTGCTTCTTCTCTGAAAAAATAAAAAAAAAAAAAAAAGAATAAAGCCTATGCAACTGTTAACTGTAACTGTGACTAAGGGTCAAAAATCTTAAAACACGCTTAAATTAAGTTCTCAAACCAGGTTTAGATCTTGTACTAGTTGAGTGTGTGAGGTTGATCGTCCTTGCTTCCTGCAGCTACTACAGTCACTCTATGAGGAAGACCTCTTGAAGGTAACAGAGATATGGCAACAGGACACATCAGCTGACAACCACCCTGAATGTAGCTCA
The DNA here is from genome assembly GCA_013400375.1 of Thinocorus orbignyianus. Lineage (NCBI taxonomy): Eukaryota > Metazoa > Chordata > Aves > Ciconiiformes > Thinocoridae > Thinocorus > Thinocorus orbignyianus. The sequence goes on along the minus strand of VXBW01003162.1, from coordinate 617,260 downwards.
GATGCTTAGCATTTTGGATTACAGTGTAAAGAGTACAAGATTGTACAATCTTGGAAGCACAAGATGACTTCTGTGCTAGGACCTCATTGAAATCCCAATGCATTTGAGCAGTCTAATTCCAGTGGAACATCCAGAACACCAGTATGCTTTCTCACTGTTCTGGCTAAACATGCTCAAGTTTTACCCTGAGCCACTAGCGTGAAGTGTGTACAGAAGTCATAGAAAGTGTTGGTCATCTTTAAAGGTCGTCTAGTCCAACTCCTCTGCAGTAAGTACGGACATATTCAGCTAGAGGTACCACATGCTAGAAATACCGCTAGCGTGATCAGTTTGACCACAATCCCCCCAGCCATTGGCTTTCAGTTGAGCACACATGGAAAGGTCTGCGAACTAATTTTGCAGTGTATGTACATCATATTCTTGTATTAAGTGAGCAGACACACAAGAAATTACCACAGCAGACCAATACACGCAATAAAAGATGGATGCAAAGTGCCTTCATGAAAATTAAGTAGGTTGCAACAATTCAACTGGCTGAATACTCCACATTCTCATATTGGAAGATGATGTATCTGGTCTATAACTTCTGTAACCAGTCTTGCAGAAAAATTCTTTTTTCAAAGAGAAAGATAAAATGGTCTGTCTACATTAAGTCTGCATTGATTTGGGCTTTAAAAAACAAAGGAATCTTCCAAGGAAAGACTGGGCTGGGAGCAGCAGCAGTAATTGGTTCTATTCAGATCATGGATGGTTTCATAGGCTTTGGGCTTTAGGGAACTCAGTCAAATATCTGCCATTGAAGCATTCAACTATTCAAACAGAGCCCTTCATTGTCATTCAAGACGTAAAAATCTCATTTGCAATTTCAGCTTTGAAAATGGTTTTAAAAGTACCTGAGGGAAGAAAGAATGGGAGGGAAGCAGAGAGGAAGTGAAGAGAAAGCATGGTGAGAGAGGAAGTTCTCAACAGTCAGAAGACCTGGGGAGAAAAATAATAAAAAATGAACATGTGTGAAATCAGAATCTAAATGACTGCTTAGCCCAGTTTCTGGAAGAGATGATACCTTGGCTCAGTCATCCCCCACTTTCTAAATCATTCTGTGTCTCCTCGTTATCGACCTCTTTCCCTGACTACTCTTCTTGACTGTATCTTTCAGCTTAGTTATTTGAAATAAAAACATTGGTTATTATTTTGTAGACTAGGTAAAGATGACTGCTGGGGGACACCAAACAAGTAAAGTAACTTCAGTTGTAAATTTAGTTATGATTTTAATTTTAATAAGATTTAACAGTTTTCAGTTCTACTGAGAAAAGAGTTACAGTCCCAGTTAGCTTGGAAACAAAACTGAAGCAGAAGCATACCACTCTGAGACAATAACAGTAAAGAAACAAAATCTGAAACACTTTAAGCAATTACTTTTTCCCTCTTTTAATGAAAATATATGAAGAGGCGTCAGGCAAAGATTTTGTGAATATTTGTTTGAAATAAATACCAGTCTAAAGTGTTCAGATCGCAACCTTCCGAATCAAATGCTTTCTATCTTCTTTCTGATTCAAATCTGTTTTAAAGCTGAAGATGACAAATTTGAACAACTCCTCCCCAAATTTTCAAGTAAACTAAAGCTTTGTCACTGTACTCATAATGAAGGAAGATGAAGCCAAAGAGTGGTAAGAGGACCTGGGGTTTAAGAAGGAAAGAGGAGAAGAAGTGAGAAAGCCTTTCAGTGGTTTCCATCAGTCTGGAAACAGGAGAATCAAAAGCCTTCTGAGAACAGGTTTTCCTCACAAGACTTCATGCCCGATTTGATACTGGAAAGATTCAGATAAATGTTGAATGCTTGTCAAAACCAATCACTAAACCTTCTGATATCCACTGGCTACCAAGCTTAATGCTTATATCTATAAGCTCACAGTCAGTCATTTTTATCAGAGCAAGCTGCAAAAATTAAGTATTTTCCATGAGACACTTAAGAGTTTAAAAGCAATTCCTAGTTCTATAAGTACCATTATGAAGATATGAGTTGAAAAGCTCTGTTTATTACTATGAAGCTGGGAATACTCAAGATGGACAAACAAAACGTAAACATCTGCGCGCAATTACTTGTAAAAACACCTATACTACTGACACCTATCTAGTCCACCCCTAAAACACAAGGAAATAACTAAAATTTGCTTCCTATACTTCACCTGAAGCCATTGGCTACTCTAAGCTGATAATGTGCAAGAATATGGTTATCTGGCAAAAAAAATGTGCTCTCTCACATGACCTGTCCTTACAGTATACACACAATTAACTACTCAGTCTTGTTATGCTCATGAATTAAAGCAGCAGCTTTCACAACAGTGTCGACAGCTTAAAACACACCAAACTTGGAAGCAAAAAAAATTACGATTTCCATCCCCCACCTAAAATTACTCTTTTCTTCTGTGGCTCATTCCTAGGGTTTCAGTAATACCTGTGCGACATGAATGAGAGAGCCTACCCCATCAGGTGATTCTGCGAGCACAGAATCAGTGGAAAAAAATAATTTCCTCTGGATATTTGGTCAGAAGACCGATGACCTAAGTAGATTCTCAGATGTCCATTACTTTTTCCAATGCTTTCATGAACTTGGAATAGGATTAGTCTCTCTCTCCTCTGCCCAGATGAATGTTTATACACTTACACACACATAAACACAATGACTTAACTATATTCTACTTGCACCCACCTAAGAAATTGAATGGAACTGGCCAGCCAGTTCAAAAGTTATTAGAAAGAAGGAGGAGAGGAGCTAACAAGGATATTTCTTAGAAAACCGTGCTAGAGTAAGGCATGGAAAAATCCAGTCTGTGGGAAGGATTTTAAAACCTTGCATATGATTCATGTTTTCTTGAGAGAATACCAGATTTTTCTATTTTAAACAACATCATCAAAACATAAGGCAGTGATTTATTTATTTATTTATTTTCAGTGCTGTAGACTTCTTTTTGTGTTGCACCTTCAAACAAGCAGCAAAGGTAAGATTCTTGGCTCTTTAAAGAACTGACAGACAACTAAAAGAAAAATAATCTCTTTTGGAGAGGAGAAGCCAGGAGATACAATTTTTTAAATTTTCACATCTTCATATAGACAAGTTTGTTCCTACCACAGAAAAGATACAGAGGAAGGGCATGTATCTAAAGATGAAAGCTAGGAACACAGCACACAACATGTCAGACAACTGTCTTGGGTGAAAATACAGGTTCACAGAAGGGCATAAAGGCCTCTCTTGGTGTTAATTGGTTCTCATAAGAGAAAGAAGCATAACATAACATACAAGCATTATGGTATTGAAGATACCCATTTAAAAGTGTCCAACTACAGATGAACTAAACTCTTGTGTGTCTGATGTATGTATAAAGACAAGACATTAAAGGCCACGGCATTCAATGTTTCTAATGTCAAGATATGATGGAATGAATTACATATATTGAAATCATAGGAATTGCTATGCCACACAGTAGATATGATAATGTTGTAGCATGAAAAGTCTGAGTCAAGAGTACTATTTCATTTCTAAATCTGATTTTTGATTATTTGGATTAGGAGTCAGAGCCTTTTAATGAGATCTATGACTACTCTGGGTTTGGATATGGGCTTGTAGATATACAAATAGCTACTTCCTATTAAAAAGAAGTGGTGGAAAAAAAGGACATTTGAAGGAATGTTGGAACTTCAAGAAGGCTTCTTCGAAAAATGAATGATGGTTTCAAAGCTCTGCAAACCTGTCTTTAATAATTGTTACAGTGCAATCCATTAAGTACTGTAATTATGTGGGAAGAAGGTTATCCCTGGTCCTGAGCCAATTTCTGCTCTCTATTACCTGCCCAGGATGCCAGGGGCTTACACAGAACAGCAACCACACAAACGAAAGAACAATTTGAACCATTGGGAGCCAGCACCCCCCTGACTGGAGTCAACATGCAGAAGGCACCAGGAAGAACAGAGTTCGCCACACCTAAGACAACACACAGTGTCCTCCGTGTTCTCATCTTCCTCATGTGCTTGCTTCCAAGCAAGAGGCAATATCTCTGCTTGCAGATTGCTGAGAGCACATGTGAACATGGCTCTTCCCAACCCCGGTGCAAAGGAGGAGGCCTGGGGGGAGCAGCAGAACCGCAGAGCAGCGGTGGAGCAAGGAGGCAGGGTTGCCAAGCAACAGCCTACCGCTGAGGGCGGGGGGGCGTTAAAACGGGGAAAGGAAACAGATATAAATTGCATTAGCTCATGTGGGGCAGTGGTAGCCCTTCCATCTGCTTTTCCTTCCTGCTTCCGTTGAGTTATGGCTGTGGATTTTGTGAGAGGATTTGACCACCAGTGTTTCTTGCGTCATGAGCTCCAGTCGGCTCCTCAAGGAGGTTGCAACAGGGAGAACCGTAAGTAATACTTCTTTTGCCAACTTGTTGTCATGGATAATACAGCAAGAACAGCAGCAGGCTGTCGCAGGTTCTCCAGACAGCATGCCCCAAGACCCAGGAATACAAAGTAAAGCCAGACCTTTCCTATTCACACATCTGCATCAGTGATGTTTCTTCTGGTATACCATCATTCGCCTTAGAGAGAAACATGCACAACGTATGAGAGATTTTTTCCTTCATACCGTATAGACTCTATCTGACACATGGAGCCTCTGTACTATTTCCATATGAAGTTCCTGTTTCTATTCTGTAAGACCTTGAACATTCTTGATGGCATGGAATGGCATCTAAGGCGGATACTTTCGCTAAAGCTTTAGGTAGGACGTAGTCTGGTAAAGAGGAACCAATAAGGAGAGGGCATAGTATATACAAAAATTAGAACTCCTGACTGTTCATGAGGCTGGACCACATATAATGAGAAGACTTTCACAAAGGCTTAACCCAGGAATATCAAGCCCCTCTCTGCAATGACAATCTACCACTAAGCCAGCTCCTCATGGCCACACATCACATTACAGTTCTCATCTGGCAACTGGTTCCAATTGCAAAGTCTTGCAGTGCTTTCCCTGCTCCCTCATGCAACTGGATGTTTTCAGATGTAGTCACAAAAATTTGTTGTGATCCCACCCTTTTGGAAACCTTTTCTTGCCTGTCCACTCTTTGAACACATTATCACAGATCACCAAGAAATCGTGTACTCACACATCATCTACACAAATAATTTTAACTCCGTAATGCATTTTCTGCAACATATCATTGTTCACATTTACAAGAAAAGGAAACAACAAAAAAAAGAAACTACATTTGTATTTATTTTTGAGCACAGAACATAAGATAAGATGCCTTTCAAGTCATTAAGTCATCCAGAGAAACACAAAAGGTTATGAAGTAGACAATTCTCTCTCTCAGCCAGGTACCTGGTTCCCCTTTGTTAGTCAAAAGAGAGCAGTAAGCACATTTAAGAAATTATTTCTCCCATCTTGAAGTGGTTGTCCTAAGCAGAAAAAAAAAAAAATAGCACCCTGGAAGTCCCTGTTCCTCTCTCTCCGTTTATTATGTGGAAAAGCTGCAGTGACTCGCACCATAAACACTTTAAATTAAGCGAGATGAGCAATGTCCGTAGCAGCCAACTGTTGCTGAGTTTTTAAATAGCAGCAAGCCCACAGGCAGGATTTGAAGGCAGCTAATAGAGATCTTGTCTTTTGGGGAGTAAATTCTTATACAAGAGCAGAAGAGTGCTTGACTGTAAGTCTGGAGAGCAAGTGGAAATTGATATACTGCTTAGAGATAGAAAACGACTCTAGGTACTTCATGGGAGAATTTTGGTAGACCATGCTATGAAGAACTTTAGCAGTAGAAGACAGTATGGGGCAGAGAAGCAAGGAGATAGCCTGTCCAGTAAAGGGTTTCACAGTTAAATAGAAGGCTGGGTAAATATGATTCATAGCAGTATGTAGGATTGCTATAAAATGCGTAAAAATCTCAATTGTAATACTGTCATTGGTGACAACATGCCTGGAGTGCTGTGTACTAGTTCTGGGCTCCTCAATTTAAGACAGACACAGACATATCGGAGTGAGTCTAGTGAAGGACCACATAGATGGTTAAGGGATTGGAGAATTTGATACAAAAGGAAAGGCTGAGAGAGTTGACACCATTTAGCCTGGAGAACAGAAGGCTCAAGGGGATCTTAATAATGCGTAAAAATACCCGATGGGATAGTGTAAAGAAGATGTAGATTGACTCTTCTCAGTGGTATCCAGCGAACAGACAAAAGGCAATACAAGAAAGCTCCATTTAAGTTTATATCTGTACATATATATAAAAATAAAGTTTATTTATCTTACAGTGAGGGTTATCTAACACTGGTTCATGTTTCCCCCAGAGTTTGTGGAGTCTTCATCCTTTGATGTATCCAGAACCTGACAGGACACAGTTCTAAGCAAACTGCAGTAGTAATTACCTCTGGTTTGGGCAGCAGGGTTGGTCTAGAAATCCCAAAGTTAACCTCATAGATTCTGTGGCAAGACCACTGACTTCATTCGCCACGGAGAAACTGATTTGGGTCCAATGCAGACTGATGTTGTGGTATTTCTTATTAATTTTCCTTGGGGGTTGTTTTTGGTATTGTTTGGGTTTTGGGGTTTGTTTTCTTTTTCTAAGTACAGCCACTTGTCTAAAATAGTCTCTTCATCACCGCCACTTATTTTTAGATAATGGTGGCTCATTTAAAAAGCCTACATTTACTAACAGTTACCACAGTTGAGTTTTCTCTGAGTTTAAGTGCTTGTAAAGTGACTGCTACTAAGTAAACAGCACAAATATCATCTTTGCAAGAGACAAAATGGGCAAGTAAAAAGAGCTTGCCTGCCTTACCTGGAAAAAATTCCACCTTAGTGAAGTGAGAAAAAGCATTTTTCTCCACTACTCTCAAACAGTTCTTTCAAAACCATATACACGCCAAAAAAAAAAAAAAAAAGATCTCCACATGCCACCCCACACCTTGAGATACGGGGATGGCATGCAGGCCATAGTCATGTGGCAGGGAAGACTTTGGCATTTGACACCAGGCACAGAATGCCAATGTGTGTCTCCAGAGCAAATAGGGATACCCCTTTTACACAGTTATCATATACTTGCTGATTCATCTCTTCCTTAAGTCTACTATTTCCCTTCTCTCCACCTTATATTCCTCTCACATAGAATTCTTTCCTGCTTCTGTCACTTTGCTTGTATTTATCTGGATCCTGTCTGTTTCTGCTATCTCTTTCTTTGAAATGGTATGACCGGAACACAATGGGCTTTAAGCATTTTCAGCTGCAAGTTAAGCTAGAAGTCTTAAAAAGACACGCCTGTCTTGCAAACTGTCTTCTGTCTTTCTTACATAGTAACATGGAGAGAATAAGTTCTCACTATTTTGTTCTCCCTCCTTCTGCTTGACGCATGAATATGAAAGAGTTACGCTTAATTTGATCAAGAAGATTTTCTACCAAAAATAAGTTTCTTTTTAAAAATAACACCAAAAAAAAATCTGGATGCTGAGGCAGGAAAATATACCTTAGGGGCAAGGTATATATCAATACTCTGCATGCTATAATATAAAACAAGTATTAGACTTCACTTGACTGAATACTGTATCGTTTTCCTGATCTGTTAGTCCTCATTTCAGCTACTGTTGCAAAGCTATTTCAAAGCTGACTCAGTGAATTTCACTAACTTTCATATTTGGGTATAAATTTAAAGTCTGATCAAAAAGTTAATTGACAAAATTTCTCTTTTTTGGAAAAGGCTGAGTTCAGGATATTTGAAACAATCTGTTGTATAGTTTTAAAATTTCAATACAGTTCTTTGACTAGGATATTCAAATTACAATAACCAGAAAGTTTTTTGAGAATAAGAAAACCATAAAAATACGATTTCGTTTCCATGTGAAGCCTGGTTTTCTGTCAGTTAAATCCAAAGAAAAGTATAGCAGGCTAGTATTTGTCATTCAATTGAAGACCGCTTGAAAAACAGAATGTGATTCACATGCCAAGACCTTCATCTAGCACTGTAAGGACAGGTTTCCTAAGTTTTCATTTCTGTATTTAGTTTTTCTCCCGGATGCATACAAAAAGGAAGTCTGGTGATCTCACTTTAAGCCCTAACATGTAATTATTGCAGACCACGGCACACACAAATCTCTGCACTCATAGTTTTCAAAAGTGATCAGCAGCTGTTTCAGGTCATGACTAATGGGAGTTGGCAAAGCTTTGTGGGAAAATGGCAAAATGCCTACGTGTATACGTCCAGCTGAAGCGTTATGGACTTTTCATATAAATAATAATCAGATTCTCTTAAACAAGCTTCACAAGACAGGGAGGGAGGGTAAGGGATCTCTCGTTTGTCTTCAATACTTAATATTAAAAGATGAATTCTCAAGAAGTCAATACATCTTAATCATGTAACAGATTTTTCCTCTCCATGCCTCGGAAGTCTGCCCCAATCATTTCTTGCACCCAATATACTTCTACAAGTGCAATAAATATTTTCAAAACCTTTTTCTAAATTCAGTTTTCAGAAAGGTATATTTGCATAAGTATTAGTAGGAAATGGTTAGACAGAATGCACCAGAAATGACACACATAGCTGCCAGAGATAACCTTTTAAACACATAGAGAACATGGAATAAGACCTTCCAACTACTATACAGGTTAATTAGCTTTCCTATGCAGGGTGACAAATGGCACAGAGTTAGCTATTTCTCCATTTCAGAACGGGTTCTTGTGTCAGAGCGACTGGGGGGGCAGGGAGGGGAGGCAGGGGAAGGGAGCGTCCTCAGAGCCAACCCCCCGCAAAGGTCGTTCCGATGCTTGTAGAATTGCTGTTAAGTTATGAGCTGTCACTTCGCTAGGTAGGCCAGTTTAAACGGTTACAGAGCGATTTCGCCCTTCTCCTCCTTCCTCCTCCTCCCGGCTGCGGCACCTTCAACCCGACCGGCTCAACCGTGACCCCGCTCCCCCTTCCCGAGGAGGGGGAAAAAGGCAAAGGAGCCNACACCTCCCTTCGGCCCGGCGGCCGGGCGCATCTTCCCTCTCCTGCGCCTCGGATCACATTGAGCCCGCTGCCAACACCCCCCTGCCTCCCGCCGCGGCGGAGGGCAGCCTCAGCACCGGCCCTCCGCAGTCTTAAAGCACCACCGAGTCGCCAATGTGGAAAGAAAAAAAAACCCAGACCGAAAGAACTAAAAAATAAAATAATAATGATCGCAACCCGGTAATAGATGTAACTGCATATGCCACAGAAAGTGCATACTTCATCGCGACCAGCGCATTCTAGATGGCACTCCAGAGGGACCAGCGGGAAAAAGTATTAGACTGCAATACATATAGGACAGTGTTTACTTGTTTTCTGGGACGTTTGATCAGTAGTACTAAATTGTGTTTTTAAAGGAAGCATCCTGATTGTCGATGCTTCTTGCTTTCAATATCCTTGCTGAGCTGTAAATCTTTCAGTCAGCCGAATAGCCTGGCTTCCCACTTACACATGAGGTAATGGGAGAGTGTGCTAGAGCTCTCCAGAATACAGTATTGTCACCTGACAGGTGGCAGCGCTGGTCTGGCTTGAGACCTTGACCGCAGATCCTAGACGTGTATCTTGCAGATATTTAGCTCATTCTCTGCATGGGAAAAGTGAAACATCTTCTCTTTAGGCGCTCACACAGCTGAGTGTCGTGTTAAAGTAAAGGGATATTAAAACTGATTTTCACTAGAAGGAAACTGCAGTCACATGACAGCAAGGAAGAAACAGACCTTTAGGGTGGACTCAGAGGTAAAATGGGGATAGGTCTTGGCAATATCATTATATGCAGAAGAGGCTGTATGAAAGAATACTTGAAACAATCATATACATATATATTTATATATTTATATATATATATATCTCCAAATAAGACATTGTGAGAAAGGCATGGAGCTCTGCAATTAAACAAAAGCAACAGCGTTAAATAAAAAAAAAAAAAAATAAATAATAATAAAAAAAAGACAGAAAGAAAAAAGAGATGGATGATGCAGCACTTTAAACAATGAATAAGACAAAACAGTAGAGACAAAGTTCCTGAAGCTTTGAAAGTATGGAATTAGTCATTGTTTTAACTTTTAGTCTAGTAAGGAAAATTGTCTTCTGGGACATATGTTACAAGAGAACGGGTCACTACATTTATAGGTAGATGGACAAACAGCAAGCTTTTGCAGGAATAGAAATAGGCAGTGGAGAACACGATGATGAGAACCACATGATGTAGTTATGGAAAAAAACAAACAAACCAAAAAAACCCCCAACAACAACAACAAAAAAACCCACGGTAGATCATACTTATGCTAAGTAAAAGGCAGCAATATCTGGATATGTAAGGTGAGAAAGAGGGAGTTGTCAAAAGCAAGCTCCAAAGTGTGGCTTGGAGTAGCTGTAAGGATGGAAGTGTTGGCAGTGACAGAGAAAGGGGAGGGAAGTTAAAGACAACTGAAGAGATGGGTAAGGTCCTAGTGTCAGTATGATTAGCTTGTCAACAAGATATTTAGAGACATAGGTGGATGATTTACATATACTTTCTATACATGTCATGGGCATATCTGGCAGGATTTGGGTAGGAGGGAGCTGCACAGTGCCCTGTGTGGGAGGAGACCAGGGAGTGTCCTGTGCTGGTGACAGCTGCCTCCAGCCAGCTCAGAAATGGGCATCACTGACCCGTTGTGCACCAATTCAACATCCAGTCAGAGCAGCTTATGGCTCTGTCTCTTCAGGCAGGTTTAAGAACAGGTGGTAAAAGCTGGGTCAGAGCAGACAAAAAAGGAGATGCAGGATGTACAAAAGGAGACACAAGAGGATGTATGGCCCTGAGGAGGCTGTGGCCAGTGAATAACTCACACCAGGGCAGGGACATCCCTGAGGGGATTGCAGCCTACGGAGGAATTCGTGCCAGAGTAGAGGAAATGAGTAAGAAGGAAGACACCATGGCAGAAAATAGTAAGAAACAAGGAAAGGCAAAAAACCCACCACCAACCCCAGCTTCCTGCACTGCCCAGTGCACCGTTAAAGGGACTGAGTATAACCTTCCACAAAACAAGGGGAGGGGACACTAGGAAGGGAGAGGAGGGGTATCAGGTCTGAACTTGAGGCTTGGTAAGAGAAGGAAAGGTGTTTCCCACAGGGTTTGTTTAATCGATTGTCTTCTTTGTTTCTCAATACCCAAACCAGCTATTAAAAGTTTATTTTCATTAGCAATCAATTAAATTAAGTGGAATTCCCTGAGTCTAGTCTTTCTCTGACTGTGTATTAGTAGCCTGGCAAGCAAATGAAAGGTCTCATAATACCTGCTAAAGAACTGTTGGAAAAAAGAAGAAAAAGAAAGGAAAAATCAATTTTCAAGATCTTCCTTGACATTTTATATATACTTTCCTCAAAAAAGACAAATAATTTCCTGTTGATTTGAAATTATCAAAATGACTTGTTAAACCAGCAAAGGTAAAAAAGATTGTCAGATGGTTTCTTTGTTGATACTTACATTAAATACTTTTGCTGTTGATTTCAAATTGTATAACTTGGAAGTTCTACTATGAATGCTTTCGTGCAGACAAGTGGTGAATGTCTAGCAATGTGTCTTAATGCTGAATCATGATGATTCTGCACAGTTGTTCGTTTTTCGTAAGGAGAGGATCCTTCCAAGTTCTCAACGTCTTCATGCCCACCATTTTTCTTGGGAGAGGCTTGCTAGTGCAGTCTGACGGAGCAATAAGCATTCTTGCAGACCTCATGCTGATTAAGTAACATCTGCATATGTGGAGTTCAGTTGCACAGGCAGTGCCTTGGGCTTCCTCAGAGTGGATAGACAATAGCTGGACCTCTGTAATGAAGAGATGTGATCCAAACTCTTCCTCATGACTTACCTTAGCTACTTCTATTGCCTTCTCAGAACTGTCTCAACTCTTGACAACCTTTTGTGCATTTGTCTTCCACAGCTTTCCTGTGACTTCCAAGTGCATTGTTATTCCTGTACCAAAGAAGAAGAACTCAAGTACAGGAAAGCCAAGGGCTGATGCACTAAGGGATTCAGGTATTGAAATAGCCAGCATTGCAAAAGCCAATTTTTAATGTGCTCATACATACTGGAACTCACAACCTCGTGTAGTACCCAGTATCCTAGAACTTCATACAGAAGAGTTAGGCAATGCAGAATGAGATTCAAGGAAAATAAGTGGATAGTAGATCAACCATTGGGAAACATCTAAATGCCCTAAAAGTCACTGGATAATGGCTCAGAGGTTCTTAGCAGCTGAGTGTTGACATCACATCAGTCCTCTCCCAGAAGCAGAGGAGGATACAGTTGACTTCTTCACTTGTTCTACACTCAACAGAGAGAGAGATGGCTTCAGATTATTGTCTGACAAATATTAAAGAAAAGGTTGACCCTAGTTACCCTATCTTCTTTATGGTGGTTCACCTGTCTAGGAGACTTACAACCGGCCCTTATTTTTTTCTAAAGTAGTACTTTTCCATACTTTCTTCACATAGCAAGAGCAAGGGCCGCTTAAAAGATGTCATACAATGCCATAGTAACCTCAGCTTCACTGAAGCAAAAGAGTTAGAGTCCTTCTCCAAAGCAAGCAGGGGTGCACTAGAACATGGTTCTCACACTTTCAAAGCTAATACTCTTGGTAGTTGAGAACGGGGGCGGAAATGGTGACAAGAGGAAGGACTCTTCCTCTACTCCATTTCCATACTTCTGTTAGCAGAAGTGCAGCAGACTAGCATTTGATGGGGAGCAAGTCAGGGTTTTCATGTCTCCAGCACCCTCAAGACATAGATATACTCATGCAGGCTATGGCGCAAGAAAAACAAGGAGGCGACTGTAGGCATATCTAGGCCTACAGCGATATGCTGCTGCTGAATTTTTTTTCACACAAAAATAGAGAGCAAAATATAAAATAACCCAAGAATTTATAGAGACTCTTCAATTCCCTGTAATTTTCTAAACATAATTTTCAGTTTCTAATTGATTAAAACTTTCTCGTAGTTTGCTCTCAAGTCCTTCTGTCGTCTGCCTAGCACTTTCTTTTCTTTGAAAGTATCCAAGTCATTACAAATGCAAGTACAACTATATATATCTCTCTAATACTATATATATTGTTATGGAGATAGTTCTAAGAGATAACATTATTAAGGATCTTATGAAAGATCTTATCTTCATGTGAAAGCTATTTTAATACCTTACCAAAGGTAAGTGGGGATCAGTTTTGCCCTCTATAATTACCCAAAATTACCTCAATCTTCTTTTCAGGCTGAATGAAGAACATGCAATGCTGTTATCTCAGGTGTCCCTGGTTCTAATCCTACATGTTAAAATAGTTAAATGTGAGGAACAGGGAGGAGGGGAAGAAAGGAGACCATAGAGAAGGAAGGATAGCCCATACCCAGCTAACTCCTCCCAGCATCTGCATCTATTACAACATGTTTTAGTTGTCTACTTACAGTTATTCCCCAGGATCCTTTCTTACAGAGATTTATGTCATTATCCCTGGACTCAAGTCATCCTCAGAGGAACATTTGAAACCTGTAGCCAGCTGGAACAAAAGCTAATTCAGTAGATGAGCAAGACTCCTTCCCACCCCCAAATACAAATATTTTCAGCAACCATGTTTGTGTTCATGCTCATGCTCAAGGCTGTTGTCATTCCCCTCTCCCTAGAGCATCTGGATCTAGTTAAAAGTGTCTGAGCATGTGATAGGTTATGCCAGGGTCTCTTCTCACATCCAGGTCAGCTGAAGTTCCAAACAGTCTATGTTGAGCCTGCTGTCCCACATTCGGAAAAAAAAAATATGGTTGCACAGATGATAAAACACAACCTTGTCAACAGCTTCTAACTAAACATGCAGAAGGAACAGGTGTAATTTTAGAAAGACCTGAGTTATAGACCTGAACAGCAAGTGGCAGGTGCACACTCTTAATCAGGGAAGCAGATATAATTTCTGCCAAACCTTCCAGTTGTTTTCCTCAGTCTTCATCAGACAGAGGATCAGCAAGCTGGCATTTCTCCAAACACCAGCCTCACTTAGGCTCCAACAACATTCCTTATTCTAAGTATCAAAGTTGGATTAGATGAACATCAAAGCTAGGTGTTGTAAGTAAGCATAAGGTAGCACAGCCAGTGCTTTTTTTTTTCCCTAACTCACCACCTCAGCTGCCTTAGCTGCACATTAAACATACAAGGTGGGGAGATCACTTCAGACCTGTGAATTGTCATAATGCAGAGCCTCAGGACAGGGGAGGAACTGCATAATATCATCCCCTGTGATGCCATGAAGCAGCCATGTGATTTTTGCTAGCACTTCCTAAATAAAGAATAATAAATAAATAAATAAATAAATAAATAAATAAATAAATAAATAAAAATGGCTGCATCAGCTATACCAAGCAAGGCTAACGAGTCTAACAAACCTCTAAAGCCAAGCAAAAATCCCCTGCTCTCATCTCGTCCTGACCACTGCTGATATGCAAAGTTCAGATTTACCCAAGCCTGTGGGTATGCCTTGGGAAACAGAATGACCAATGTCTTTCATAGTGCTACCACTGATGTGGGAAGGTTATCCCAGGTTAGGCAGCACTAGGTGTTTTGTCACATGGAGCTGCTGCTGAGGTGCTATTATTGCTATAAGTTAAAGTGCAGAGTTGACTTTCTGAGTATGCCTCAGCTCCACTTTCCTTTATCATCTCAGGAAACCCCTCAGGTTTTTAGAGCTGAGTCTTGCAGCATCTGTGTTCATCTGTGGAAAAGAGAAAGACTCAAAAACAGGGTGAGACATTTTGGACAGAAGACAGATTCCTGAGTAGATGTTTAAATAAATGTTTCCTAAAAAACACCCACAGATCTCAATGTCCTGAAGTAAAATTCTATCTGTATCAACTAAGCAGATTCAGAGTGTTTTATAGTGATTCTTAGCAATTGGAAACAGTAGGTGGTACTGATAAGCTAACAGTATGATTGAACTTCTAATTTTCTTTAACATGGCAACAACCCCAGATAAACCTGCTTTCTCTTTAAAGAGTCAAAGCTCAAGACAGTTCCACACACAAGGAACCCCTCACTGAGGTCAGTTTTTTTCATACTAAGTTTTTATATTGAAAAAAAATGAACATGGGAACAATAGCTTAGTAATAAATTGTTGGTGGATCAGTAGTTTACTCGTGAATGACATTTGCCTTTATTAATTTTACCTTTTAACAGTGATGCTGTTAGTGTACAAGTTTTTCAGGGCAATGCAAAGGATTTTGGATTACTCAAAAGAAAAAATTTCTCCATAGACAAATTGCTTTTGGACTTTTATTTCAGCTCCATCTGCTCTTGCCATTCCGGTACTGCCTTATAGCTACGAGGGCCATGAGCAGATTGTCTCACTGTCTCCTGGTCAGGTGGCTTCAGAAGTAGTCAGTTATTCAGAAGACAGGCATCTCAAACTGGTTAGCAAATAATCAAAGTGTTCAAAACCAGAAACGCACACACATAAATACACAAACCACAAAAGAAAACAATGTTGTGGGTCAACGTCAGATGAATGCTCTCTTTAGTTGACTGGCCAAAACATTGCTGGCAGGACACCAGTCGGAACGATAGCTAGGTTATAATGGCTATTACTTGACCACTTCGTAATCTGTTATTGTGCCTCAACATGCCCAGGCAGGAAAGTACCTACTGACATGCCTTTACCACCTGTCACCCCATGATGGATGTGAGGGACCTTGCCTCTTATTTGACTCCAGTGGTGTAACCGATACTGTAATTTCAGCCCCTGTGTACCCCACAGAGAAATGTTTGAGCACCTAAACCCTACCACAATGCCATTTCCAAACAAGGGAAAGGGATCTAACTTCCAAACAAAACCACTTTAGTAGCATGGGACCAAATCCTTAAGAGAGGAGGGCACTAGTAGCCCTCATCACACCTTTCATGTTTCTGTACTTCAATGACTCCCCTAGCAGACCTAAAGGAGAAAGATGTTTCGTTCTTTGCAAAGCAGTGGAGCTTTCCTGATAGAAAGGCCATGGGGGTCTGGGACACAGCACAAGCTGGCAGAGGGAAGCCTGCTGAGGTAGGGTGACTGCTCAGGCAGGCAAGACTTGCTAATGAATGTGCCAAGAATGTGCTTGTCTTTCAGTTTTGTATGAATTCAATAAATGGTTTCTCTAGGGAATTTATAGCCTTCAGTTCTGAGAAGCAGTGAAGATGAAAGCCATGATCAATACCTCTGGAATTCTGTAGAACAACATAAAATTCAATGTGCAAAACGCAGCAATTTCATGAAGGTTCACCCCAGAACATGGAAGTTGCTCCTAAAGAAGTACCAACACAGACTTTGCCTTCTTCTCCTCTAAGTACAGAGTAAATTTCTTTACCTCTACCTTATCTGAGGTAAAAACAAAGCAACAATCAGATATGCATGACACAAACTTGTAATGCACAAAGAGAATTAACAACACATAACATACTAGTCATGCCAAAACAGCACTGACTCCAACAACAGACACGGCCACAGGATGAGGATTCAGAGTCTCATCTTGTGCAGGAGCACAGGTATAAACTGCAAATTTTGGCCTGTGGCACATGCACAAGAAGTGGTTATTGAGTAATTACTTTAAAGAAGTGGGTTTAGTTATCTTAGCTGATGCAGTTTCTTGGCTGCATGAGGGCCATGATTTTTTAATATTATTTGTTTTACTGGCCTCCTCAGTGAAAAACCGATGGAAGGTACTTTTCCCTGACCTAATTAGGCAAAACTAGGTCTTCATATCTGCTGGTTTTGCATGGCTCAGATTTCTAGGTATCTTGTTAAGACCCACAGTAGGAATATTGTCATCCAAGACTGAAATTTACCTCAGCAAAAGCATCCATGGGGAGGGACAGCTATTTCTTTTCCAATGCCTGATTGGAGCAAAACAGATTATTAACCCTCATGGAATTACTGGTTTACCAACACTGCCACTGCAATGTGTGTTCATTGCTCTGGGTACAAAGTAATACCTTAAAAATGTATTGGTTAATAAATCAACATCAGATTTTAATATTAATCACCCCTTTGAAACTGATTCTTACCAAATATCACAGTTAGTGGCTGCTTTGCTAACATGTTAATGGGTCATTAACTAAAACCAGTCATTAACTGCTGCTATTACAGTTTCCATAAGGATTTATTAAGGCAACTTCATGTATTATTAAAAAGAAAGTTCATGGTTCTAATGTTCTGAAACTTTGCATCCCTTAGGCTTCCACTTGCCTCAAAGGTAGAAACATTTGCCAAATGTGTAATTGTGTCACTCAGTTCAGTTCCATTCTTTAAAATAATATTTCCTGCTTTTAAAATTTCCTTTTCCCATGTTCTCCCTTCTCAAGGAGAAAGTGGCTGTGTGTAATGCGAATGTGTGACAGTATTCTTCTTTTTAAAGAATATCTTTTTTTAGTTCTCATAGTTACTGAAGTAAAAGGTGAGCCTGGTATATCAAAAATGAAAAACAACTTAAAAAGTTGTGTTTTTCACTATGATTAAAACCACTAAGTGGAAATTATTGCTCACACACCACTAACCATGAAACTCACTGCTGCTTGAAGTCACCAGGGCCAAGGCCATATCAAGGTTCACCATAGAGTTCAAACTTTACACAGATACCAGGAATCCTAAGCCTCGTACTACCATAGTTAAAGATAGTCTTTAAATCTAGAACATGAGGCTTAGAATTGCCCTAATGACTTCCTATGGTAATTAATTCCATAGTCTGAATAAAATCTGTAATTATTGGAAATCGGAGTGAAGTACTTAGGACGGAAATTTTGTATTTGCCTGTTAAATTGTTCTTCCAGTGGAGCATGGATGAATCTAAATTCTTCCCAGTATGAGAAGGCTGACACTCTATTATACTCCTATATTTTCCTGACATCATCTCTCTTTTTTTTTCTTTTTAGTGGAGAGATATCAGAAAACAAGAGTTTCACACTTACAGCTCATCACATTCCTAGTGTTCTACCAAAGTTTTAAAATATGCCACACTGACAATTTCCATGTCGTGGCATTAAGGTAAAAAAACATTTTCCCTCCAGCCCATAAAATCTGACACCGGTCCACAAACAGTTCTGTGTTATTGTACTCCCTACTCCACAGTCACTTTGACTCAAACAGTCTTCTGCTAAAACATGCAAACTTGCAGGAAAGGGGAGGGACAAGTGCCTTTGCCTCATTGAAGTGCACTGCAAGAGCTGAGAATTTGTGGCTACCATTAACTTTTCGAAGAATTTCACTAATTGCTGTATGTTGGACAGTGTATGAGTGCAGGCTGCTGGCATCAAGAAGTATTGAACATTTGGATTCCTTCAACAATACTTGTTTAAAAACTATATTGTCATAAAAATTGGTAGATTTTATTCACAGTCAGTTTGTGTGAACTCAGACAAATCAAGCCATCAAACCGCAATAATTTACATTGCTGCAAATAATAGAACTCTGATCTACAGGCTGCTAAAGATTTGTAACCTGATAGTAAACGGTTCCTGTATTGTTATCTGTGGATAAGCTGATGTTATTTATGAATGCCAGGTTTTATTCAAATGACCTGGATTTATTTCATCTCTACCAGGCAATGCTGCAGAGATTAATCTACGAATATTGCAGTGATAACATCTTAATTTATATCTCTTGGGGAAAAACAGAGAAGCACTGGACTTGTGAGTGATATCTGATGATAAAACTTCATGATTTCCCGTTTTTGAGAAATCAACTATGAAGTGTTCTTGTATATTAACAAAAAAATTCAGTGTTATCCCTAAAACATCTTTTCCCACGGAGGTTCCTATGGCTGAGTCCTGGTTCATGGAAAGCCCGGTTTTGTGCCTGATTAGTTACAACATCCATAGCAAGAGCTGCACTGTTTGTTTTATTACCAGCTGCTAGTTAACTGAATAACTGGTTGCTCTCAAAATGTACTGTACTTCTGTGAAACAAGAATTCATCTACAATAAGGTAGTAAAAATGTGGTGTATACAACTGCTAAACTTACATGCAATTGCTTTTACATAAGACAATATGTTCCTAGTGATAAAAATCAGTCTTCCAATCCCAAATTAATCCTTTAAATTAGGAAGACTCAAGTTTCATTATTAGAAATCCCTTCTAGACTCACAAAGTACATAGATTTCTTTCACAATGGAGGTTTTCTGGATCTAAAGGCTTCAAAAAATACAAAAAACATGAACTTGAGACCACTTTTAACAAAGGTGAAATTTACCATCCACTGTATTATGGAAATTTAAGAATTACTCCTGAATGCGTTTGACTGTGTGAAATTATGTCTCACAAAGGGTGTAGGAAAAGATTCCAAAATTTACAGAATAAATTAGCCCTCAAGTGAACATTTCAGTACCATGTTCCATCAAAGATAGGTCACAGAAGCCCACTTTTTTGTATTCATTCATAACTAATGGAAGTACACACACACACAAAAAAAACAAAAACAAAACCAAAAAAACCACTACCCAAACCAACAACAAACAAGCAAAAAACAAACAACAACAACAACAAAAAAAACACCAAAACCTCATTTCAATTTCCAGCAAAATACCTGAATGTGAAGCCATCTTCTCACTTACAGTCAGCAAAACATCAACCCCTATTTCTCATTCTCCCCATGCTCAAATGACACAATAAACAATTACAAGTCTACAGGAGCTTACTTGTACATATGTGTCCTGGAATTATTCTGGTAATAACGAAAGAAAATGGAAATGAATGATTAATAGGAAAAACCTACACTTCTAGCTCGTCTTAGGCACTGAAAATGCATTTGATACTTTTTGTGTAGATAAGAACTTACCCCATTCTATACTACTTTGTTTTTAAAACAATGACAATTTCAAACCACAGTGGATGCCAGAGGAATAGCTAACAGAATATGGAGTCATGAGACTCTTACATTGACTCCAGTACACTGCGCATGTGCTGTAAGATCGATTTAGCCTGACGTCACCAATCTAATCATATGGGGACAATTCATCACTACTTTGTATCTTCTACATGTCATTTTCTCCGAAGCAGTGTGCATACTGACCATTTTGTCTCATTCTGCAAAGAGGCAGAGGTGGAAGACCAGAAGACAAACCCCAGTTCTTACACATTGCCATTTAGTAACTATCTCATTGAGTAACTTAAATCAAAGGAGGAAAAAACAAGGTGGACGATTAGGTAAAGTCACAAGGCTAAATCATAGTATATCAATTTATCATTCAGAGATTAACTACTAGTTGATAAAATAAGAGCACTAAATTACTTGTGTCCTTATGCCAAAGACAAAAAAAAAAGTTCAGTTTATGAAACCACTGCTCCTTCCCAAACAATGAGGATGTTACCAGGGATGTTCTGCTTTTATTCATTATCCAGACTATATTAGCACCTAAATGATTCAATTGTAATCCATGGCCCAATGTCACAGTAACCAATCATCCTTTCCCTAATTTATTTGCAACACAAGGAGAAAGGTCAACCTGCATGGCCATCTGCAAAACGTTCTGTGTTAATTTTGCCTGTTCTCTGGAGTTGGACAGGTATGAGTCAGCTCTAGTCCAGAAGCCATAAAGCCCTATTAATGAGACACTGAGAGATAGGTCTTATCACCAAGGACTAATTATTGCACTAACAAGGCCGAGCTGTGCTGTACCAGAGAAGAGGTGTGAGAAACACTTAATGCTAGGACTAATCATGTTTTTTTCTGGAATTGGTTCTCTGCAGAAAAATGATGTCATAATCAAAATGGAAATTTCACAGAAAACATTCACTTATGATAAAATTCAGAAGAGTTTTGGGTTGTAGGACACATGCAGCCTGAGTTGCATTAGTAAGACCATTGCCAGCCAATTGAAGGAGGTGATCTTTCCCCTCTGCTCTGGTGTGGTTGAGACACATCTGGAGTACGGTGTTCAGTTTTAAGCCCTCCAGTACAAGAGACATGGACATACTGTAGAGCATCCAGCAAAAGGCCACAAAGATGATTAATGGACTGAAGAATATAAAGAAAGGCTGAGAGAGCTGGGGCTACTTAGCCTGCAGGAGAGAAGGTTAAAGGACAGATCTCATAAATGTATAAAAGCACCTGACAGGAGGCATAAAAAAGATGGAGTTACTCTTCTCAGTGCCATCCAGCGAAAGTCCAAGAGGAAATGCACATAGGCTGAAATACATGAAATTCCATTTAAACACAATAATTCCTTTTTTT